>AWUE01013164.1:0-41381 GCA_001974825.2 Corchorus olitorius
TCCCCTCTCTGTCTTGGTTATACAGGTTGGGCCATGTTGGAGTCGGGGGGGGGGGGGACCAAGTTAAAGCGGTTTGTCCTCTCTGGTTATTTCCGCTGCTTCCTAGCACTTTCCTCAACTCACGTGCAAGGGGCTGCTGACGTGGACCATATAATCCACTGGAAAATTACAGCTTGGCAGGTGATAAGTGTGAGTAATGCTTGAATGTGAAAATGCAAATAGAAGTGCCAAAGTTCTTTTTATGATGTGTGTCTTGCTGAAATTAATTGAGTGCGTCCTGAAATACTGCTGCTATTTTGACCCAAACAGGCTTGTTGCTTTGCCCTTGTTTCGTTTGATGTGCACTGTTTTGTTTGCGAATGGAATGCAAGATCATGGTGAATATATGCTGCAAGAATGGTTAGGATAGATGACATTTACTTGCTAGAAAATGCTCGTTTGTGCTCTTGGGAGAATGACTCTATATGCAATGTGGTATGTGTGCCCTTGTAAATGCATGAATTGTGAAATGATAAACTTGAGGAGCCTAAGTGCCTACTGTCATGGTGAATTAATGACCATCTAGCTCATGAATTAATACCTAAAATGTTTGCTATTTAAGCTAAGCATGTATGTGGAAATGCCTATGCATATGCCGAAATGTCTAAGCTAAATTCCCTGTGTTCTTTTTGTGTTCCTTTCCTTCCTTTATTGCTCTGTTGTGTTGTAGCATAAAGCCATAAAAATGCTTAAGGTCCCCTGCCTTTTGCAAGATAAACACTTGTCTTGATTTGGGGATTTTCCTGTTGTTGAGTTTTTTTGCAGCGGTTTTCGAAAAATCATATCTTTTCCATCTTAACTCCAAATGACATGTTTTTGCAGGCTATGGAAGCTCCAAAGAGTGCTTTTCAACTTCCATGAAGACCACTTTGTCAAATGGAGTCATCTTGGGTGCCAAATTTGAAGTCTACTCCGGCTGCAACTGCTGTCCGGCATTTCTGCAGATTTGGAGGGCTAGATTGCGGGGCCCACATCTCATTCATCGCTACTCCAAATCGTGTCAATCTTGTGTCCAAACTGAAACCCCGAGAGTCTTCTACAACTTCCGTTCAAAAAGTTTTTCCGTTAGAGCTCTCCAAGGTAATCAATTTCGCGTTTTCCTTGGACCGCGCTGTTGAGAATTTGCATGTGCTGTTTGCTTTACTTCTAACTTGGATTTTTGCTTTGTTTCTCTAGAAAAAGCTTATGGAAGCTGTCTTGGCAATGCAGCAACGCTATAGGGGAAGGAAAGAATTCCTTGGGTCAATTTGTAAATCAAATGCCCCTTTTTTTAATTCATTATTTATGTAAATGATGCAAGTCCAAAATGATGTAATGCTATGCATGAAATTTAAGGAAAAATGTAACGCAATCGCCCTAATTCTAAAATGCCTCGACTATAGTACTAAGCTAAAGGGATTTGTCCGATTTGAAAAAAAATGAAGATGCTTTACCAAAATTAAATAATGCAATTTCCCCCCCCCCCTTTTTTTATGTAACTTTATAATGACAATGCCATAATGAATTTAATTACTAGCAAATGAAATTAATTACTAGCAAATGAAAAATGCAAATCCTATTTCTACTTAGCAACGTGAATGTGAAGCAGTCCAAATAAATCAACATGAACCAAATTGGTCCAAATAAATCAACATGAACCAAATTGGAAGTGACCTTTTGCAAATGTACCTAAATAATCACATGCCATTATGAAGTGATCAAAAAATGCTATGTAAGATAAGATTTCTTTTTGGTGATTTTTTAGTTTATCATTTTTTAGTGATATGCCATGAAATGCAAGAGCACACAAAAATGCAAATCCAATTTATCTAGTTTCATTAATACAAATCAAATGAGATGTTCAAAGGACTTCGTATTTAAAATAAAGGACCAAATTATTAATCAAAAGTTAAGATGCAAATATTTTGGCTTTTCTAGTGAATGCAATCTAAAGGCAACCTACTAAAGCTAAATGCTAACATGAACATGCTAACCTAAACAGGTAAAGGACCGAATGACCAAAATGCCCCTAATGCAAAGTAAATAACCTAAATTAAAGGATATACGCCAAAATCGGGTGTCTACAGGTATACTCGATTCCGTCGCAAATCCCGCCCCTAAAACACAGTTTTCATACCTTATACAAAACCCAATATGAGTTGACGTAATTGGCTAACAATCACATAATTTGCATGTATATCATCTCAAAAGTCTCTATTGACTCGCAAAAGTGTGTAATTGCTAATTACTTAAAACATATTAAGTGAATCTTTACACATTGTCTTGATAGTCAAATGTGTTAGTAGTGTGTTCTTACATATACACTTTGCTAATTATAGCATGTGCACAATTTTGGTTTTTTTTTACTCCTAAATCTATTTTACATGAAATAAGAACCTTTAATTTTATGAAAAATCTTGTATGCATCTTTATTTAGGGTGATTTTATAGAGAACCTCTAATTTTGGTTAGGTGATTTAGCCACGGGATTTGACACTGTTTTAGAGTTTGCCACAGTATTTACCACGGATTTTCATAGTCCGCTTCAACTGTTGTGGCTACTGCGTGGTAAATAGGTTGGTTGTTTTGCTATAATTTTTTCTTTTTAATTTACAGTTGGCCACGGGCCTTGGCACGGTTTTATAGTTTTCAGCGGGCTTTGCCACGGATGATTTGTTTTCGACGGGCATTGCCACAAAGTTGTTTTAGTTTGAGTTTGGATCGGGTTTTCCCACGGTTTTATCGTGGCTAGGCCCAAATAATTGGCGGGCTAAACTAGCGCGAGACTACAGGGACTTCAATTTTTCAGAACCTAAAATCTCTTAAAAGTTAAATCCTAAATTAAAACCTAAGTCTAACCCATTGCAATCCCTGAACTGAAACCCCTCTTTTACTTCAGAAACCGACTCACGCTCACCACTCACCACTCACCGGTCATCGCTCACCGGTTCATCGATGGCGACTCTAGTTGTCGCTGTCGACCACCGCCCAAAGCCTGAACTTCCCAATTGCTAGAAGAACTTCCCGATTACTCGAACCCTAAAAGCAAACCTGGGAAATTTCCTTTCACTCTCTCTTTAAATTTCCTTTCACTCTCTCTGAAAAATTATCTTTCGTTTGATTTTGATTTTAGAAAAACATTGGCTAAATTTTCGTTTGTTGATTTAAACTGAATGAGCAACCGAGTTCCTTGAATGCTGCTGTTCTTCAATGGGTGCTAATCTTTGCACGTTAAATTTCTTTTCTTTGACCTCCATTGCTACTAGGCATGGCGTTTTTAACCTTTAACATATCAAGTGTTTCAACATATTTTTGAACTCTTCTCATCTTCATGATTCAACAATGGCAAAATTAATCCAAGGCTCTATTATATTATTCATATCAAATTCGAACTTTCTAATTTTGGGAAATTATTTAATCTAATATACATGCATTTTCCTTTGCAATTTGACATGTTTTTCAAGGCCTATGCGTTATTTACTAGTTATTGGTTAAAGTTTATATTTGATAGGTTTGATTTAATTAACAAAGTCAGCTAAAACAATTGCTCTACTGAACTGTTCTTGTTCAACTTTCGCATATTTATTTATATGTAATTAAATTATGCTGTTGCTTGCTCTATCATTTGGAATCATGCATGTCCAAGAAAATTTGTCTTAAAAACAAGAATACATGACTTAAAATTGGATATAGCATTTCTTTTAACCTAAACAAATGAAATTGTTAGCATCAGGACAATTTATCATAGAGAAATATGATGAAATGGGCTTAATTAAGGATCTACTTGGAGGTTTGAATCAGTCACCAAAAGCTCATTAGTGTTGTTTGATGCTGTAGGTTGATGATAGGTAGGAACAGGCATTTGCTATGCTTGATGCTGTAGGTTAATGTCTTTACCTCTTAATTGCATTGGCTTGGCTATAAGGATTTCCCATGTTTAAGGTTTTTCTTTGAAGCTCTAACACTTTACTTTGTCATGCAGGGTTGGAGAGGGCTTTATCATTGCACCAATAGTTAAAGCTCTTCAAATTTCATAAGTATCAGATGGACAAGTGATAAGCACAGTATCAAATTAGACTGCCTAGTACTTGAATTACATGACACATCTAAATCATTATGCACACTCTTATTCAACAGTTGATAATGGAACTCGAGAAGGCCTGGATAAGTTTCTAAAGGCGGCAAGTAGTGAACTAGAAACTGTTCTACATTACGAGTTTATGCAAGATTACAAGGTTTGTATGATAAATTCTTTACTCAAGTTATGAAGTAAGATAATTGTTTGTAGGAGTAAAGCATATTATTGGCAACAACATTATGGTAAAATGGTCTTGTTGTCCCATATTAAAAGGAGAGATTATGTAAATATTAAAACAAGCACAATTTCAATAGGCGTTGTTTTGTTTTCTTATACAGCTACTGCTGCATTTTGTTAGGTCCACTTAAAGCATTTGGATGGCCATATTGAAGAGGCAACAGAGTTCTTGTACTTTCGATCTGGTCTGATTCTCACATTCATCCTGCTTCATCCATTTCAAATTTCAACTAAAGCAGGTTCCTTATTCGTGTCTGCCAGCAAACGATTTAGTTGATGTTATTGCTCCATCTTGCTATAGGTAATCTCCTGTTGTCTCTGTAGGATTTAACAACTTTGGCTAGATAGGTTTCTACTGCCATCTCCTTCTATTCATTGGGAGGTCTTACTATTTCTTTATGAAAAGATCATACAATGAGGAAATCATATGATATTTCTAGTTGTAAAAGATATGATCTAATAATATTATCAAGCTTATCATGCAAAAATATACTTAGTGTATGTGACTTGTGAGATTTAATTATGACAACATTCATGATTGTAATTAGTGTGCTTTGATTCAATACATGTTGAGTGGTGTAATGTACTTAGTGTCAGTCTCAGGAGTTATAAAATCCCAACCTTTTACTATTTTCTTGCTTAGTTATCCCTTAATTTGTGACCTTATATATATGCAATTCTTGGACATAGCAAATCCACATTTTCTGTTTAGAGTAAGGTGAGTAAGTTTATAGTAGAGGACTGCAGCAAGGAATAATGTGGCTTAAGTAGTCTATTTTAATTAGCTTTGTTCATATTTCAGAGCAATTTTGAATTTTCTGTTTTAATAATGTGGTTTAAGTAGTCTAATTAATTAGCTTTATGACATTATCATTTATGTGTTCTCAAATTCCATCCTGTTTAGTTCACTTCTTGAATTGTTTTGGATGTCATTTTATGGTTGAAGAAGAGTTTTGCACTTATTCAAGACATTTAATTGAAGACATTTAGTTAGACAACCCCTGGAAATTCCAGAATGGCAAAACTCTATTAATGTCATGTTTTAGTTAGCAATTCTTGGCTGAGTAAACTAAGTTTAAGGTGCTTACTTTCTGAATTTGCAGGTGTTACTTTCTTTAAATCTCCAAGCTAGATTTGTGCTAATATAGAGAGACTGAACTATATATAAGGTTATTCTTCTTTGTTTCTCAAAATTTTTGAATATTATTATTTTTCTATATCAAGTTCCCATGATTTACATTCTGTTGTTAAAAATTGAAAGTGACCACAATTTAATTGCTAACTTGAATTAAATTTTGTTTCATAGATGGCAAAGAGCAAACAAGGCGATGGGAGCAAAACAGACCCTAAAAAAGATAAGGAAAAGGGAAAACGTAAAGTTAACCCACAACCACCACCTCCATCAGCCCCGAAGAAGACGCTATGTATGCCTCCAGCAATGAATGGTGCGGTCAAAACTAGAGGCATTGCCACTGCCAGTGGTAGTACATCTCAGCAGCAGCCTGAACCCGCATCTCACAAAGTTTTTCGACTTCAACCACCGCCTAGGCGAACGGAGACATCTCCTCTAGAAGACAATGTTAACTCGTCATCTTCACAGTTACCAACAACAAATGGTAGCACATCTCAGCAGCAGCCTGAATCGGAACCCCCATCTCGATCAGTTTTCCGATTTCAACCACCACCTAGGCAAACGGCGACATCTCCTCCAGCTAATGTACACCCTCCTCTAGAAGACAATGACGAGGAGGAGGAACAAGAGGAGGATGAGATGGATGAGGAGGGAGTTGATCGTGATGAATTAGATCATGACTTAGAGGCTAGAGAAGACGCGGCAGACGTCCAACATGACCAACAACAACAGCCGGTGAAACTTCCGCCATACCCCGGCCTCCGGGATCTACCTATGGAGCCTTTACCAAGCAGAGAAGTTCCGGAGGTGCCTCCCCTCGAGCTTAGCGAGAATATGCTATATGGGTATGTACAATATTCAAATTCCCTATTTCTCAGTATGTGTTGAATATATGTATTAATTGTAAACTACTATTAAATAAATGTTTGGTTCTCTTGCAGTTATGATTTCCATTTTCGGAGGATTTTGACATGAACAATCGAGGGATACTACCGTGGGGCATGGCCAGGATGGAGCTTCATTTTGCGAGATGTGAAAAAAGAGATGTTTGAAACCTTTAAGGTATATGGTTATACTTCTCTTATATGGTTATACTTCTTTGTATTATTATTTCAGATTCTGAGAAAATGACATTTCTTTTTTTTTTTCCTATGTAGGTCTATTATACATGGCCAAAATCAAGAGAAAAAGAAGTGAGGAGTGTTTTCAGCAGGCTAGCCAGCGACCATATCCGTAGGCAGTTCCAAATCGCTAGGGAGACCCTACATATCCCAAATCCTGGATGGATCCTAGATGAAGCATGGGATATAATCCGAGCTTATTGGCGATCTCCACAGTTCAAGGCCCTGCAGGAGCAAAACAAAAAGAACCGCAACGCTGATGGATTCGCGAGTACATCTGGCTATCGTGGTGGCCGTATCAGCACTTATACTCATCGTCAAAGATTTGTACGAAAAAACTATCTTAATTTTGTTGATTATGGTTCAATTATTTATGTATTTATATACTATGAAATATGACTTTGTATTACTTATATGCAGACTATCGAAAAGCACTTAAAGCCAACAAGGGTAGAGCTTTACGAACGAACGCATGGGAATGGAAAAAATGGGACGTACCCTCCGGGTCGAAAAGCCATCACTACGGTGAGCCTATTTTAAACAATTAGATTATCTTGTTTGCTAGATTTGATTCTAGTAAGATAACATATTCTTGTTTGGTGGACTGTTTTTTTTTAGATTATCTTATATGCAGACTGTTTTTTTTTGTTTATATTATCTTATATTCTTGTTTAGATTATCTTATATGCAGACTCTTTTTTTTTGGCTTCGTCCTTTGTTTCTTGAGTTTGGTTTAGTTGATTTTGATGTACACTGTTTTTGTTTAGTGTTATATATTTGAACTTATGTTCTGTCTTTGAGTGAAAGATTTTTGATGGGCAGTAGATGTTTCTTCTGGATTGTTTTTCTTTTCTCTGTTATAAGTGATTGATGTTATCCGGCTTATATCATGAAGTTGTCTGTTTGTTTCCCAGGAAAATTTGTAATCTTTTTTCAATATTGTATCTAGTTCAGCTTTGATATATAAATATATATGTACTATGAAAACAGATACAGCCTTTTCGGTCAATTTTAATCTCACTTTGAACTTTTTCATGAATTTGACAACTTTACAGTTGGTTTGCTTTGAATTTTCAATGTTCAATGCTGAAGTTTGTTGAACTGTACTGGTTTTGTTTAAATTCATATGAATACAGATGTTTCTTGTTGTTATATTGCTTGGTGGTGCTCTTTTTTTACAGGCAAAATTTAAAGCCGCTCTCGAAAGAGCTAAAGAAGCTACCCGCGGTGATCAAGAAACCCTACGAGCTATTGATGAAGATGCTATATTCGATGAGGTTGCTGGAGGTACTAAGGGTCGTCGCTTAGACTTGGGAAACATTGCACGTGCAGAGCGTTGTGGCGTAGTCGACCCCTGTTCATCGTTGACACAGGAGAAGCAAGAGTTGTGGGAGACTATTAAATCGCTTAGTCAAGACAATGAGGCGACCAAGGCTAAGCAAATGCAATCTGATCGGAAGCTTGACAAGTTGCAGAAGTATCTGCAAACAATGTGTGTTGCACTTGCCTAACAGAACATAAACTTTCCGCCACTTAGAATACTCGAGCAGGTGTTTGAGTCCTCTCGTACGACCCATCAACAACCCCAATAGCCCGGGCCAGTCGAGAATTCTCCTGACAAGGACAACAATATTCAGGATGAAGATTTAGAGGCACATGATGAGGAGAACAATATAGGTTAGGATTGCATTAATCTCTACTTATTTTAGCTGACTCTGTAGGAGTCAGTTATCCTATATGGTTGATGTTTAGAGGCACATGAATGATGAACTCCTTAAATTAAAAACAACATGCCTAATGTTGCTCCTTTTGGCTGATGTAAGAGTCATTTATACTTTTGTTGACAGGGAGGTTAACGACCCCAGCCCTTTTGTTTAGTGATTGTATTATAAAAAATATTAGTATATTTTAATTAAAATATTGGAGGTTAATTATTATTATATTTTCTTATGAATTAAATGTTCATGTTAAACATTTTAAGAAAAATCTATTTGAAAATTTTGGCATGATTTTTGTCACAAAATTTCCTGGATTTATTGAATTATGTTATTGTGCCTAAACCCGTACCAAAGTTTGCCACAACCTTTGCAACGGGTATGAATAATTTATTTTCTTTTTTTTTCAATCATGTTATAGTGCCTAAACCCGTGGCAATTTGGCACGTCCTTTGCCATGAAAATATGCTTAAACTTTTAATCCTGAATCCGTGGCAACAACCGTGGCAAAATTTCCCACGGGTTTTGGCACGATTATCTTTGACAAATTCCGTTGGAAATTCCGTTGGAAAGTTGCCTGAAAAGTCGTATTTCAGCAACAATATACCCTCGGGATTTGGGACGGGTCGCGGCCCGTGGCTAATGATTTGGCACGGATTTATCAGTTTTTTCACGGATTTCATTTGCCACAACTGGTTAAGCGACGCTCCATTATCTGTGGCAAAACCCGTGGCAAGAACCGATTCTGGAATTTCATTTTCTTGTAGTGTGCTCAACCTACTATAAAGAGTGCACTTCAAACAAAGGAAGCTATTGTTAAAGCAAAGATGACAGTGGCAAGATGGTGGTATGATGCAAATGTTCCATTTAGTGCCTCCAAGTCAAGTTATTATCAACCAATGATTTATGCCATTGCAGCTATGGGATCTGGCTTTAAAGGACCGAGTTACAGTTGAGAGGATGTCTTCTAAAAGATTGTGTAAATGAGGTTCAAGTCTACCTTGCTGATATCAAGACTTCATGGAAGACACATGGTTGCTCCCTGATGGGAGACAGATGGACTAATCAAAAGCAGCAGCCTATTATTAATTTTCTTGCCTTTTCACCAAAAGGGACAATGTTTCCAAAATCCATCGATACGTCTGGCCTTACTAAAGATGCAGAAACATTATTCAAATTGTTTGATCAAGTTGTGCAAGAGGTTGGAGCAGAAAATGTTGTCCAATTCATAACTGACAATGATGCCTCTTACAAAGCTGCTGGTAAAAAGTTGCAACAATAGTACAACACTTTTTATTGGGCACCTTGTGCAGCCCATTGCATTGATTTAATGTTGGAGAATTTTGCAGATTCCAGGTATTTTCCTATCATTGATGCAACAATACAAAAGGCTAGGAAAGTTACTAAATTTATTTATAATCATGGTTAGGTGTTTGCTTTGATGAGAAAAGAATACACTAATGGTAGAGATTTGTGTCGCCCTGCAGTCACTAGATTTGCCACTCACTTTTTGAGTATTCAGTGCTTAATGAAGTACAAGAAAGAGCTTCGAAAAATGTTTACTAGTGACAAATGGATTGGTTCACGTTATGCAAAGAGCAATGTTGGAAAAGAAGTTGCTGAAATCATTCTTCAAGATAGAGATTTCTGGTGTCAATGTCAGCATATAGTCAAAGTTAGTGAACCATTAGTAGGAGTTCTTTGTCTTGTTGATGGTGAGGATAGACCAAGTATGGGTTATTTGTATGAAGCTATGGATAAGGCAAAGGAGACCATAAAGGAGAGGCTTAAGAATAAAGCAACTTTATATTCGCCTTTCACCAAAATTATTGATAGTAAATGGGATAGGCAATTGAATTGTCCTTTGCATGCAGCTGGTTGCTTACTAAATTTAGGGATCTATTTTAGACCTTCTTTCACAAAACAAAATGAGGTGACTAGAGGTTTCATGTTGGCTTTAATAAGATTGGTTCCAGATGACTTGCAAGTAGAAGTTAGTGCACAACTTGAAGAGTACAAGAATTCTACAGGAGATTTTGGAATGAGTCTAGCTATTCGCCTAAGGGAGAAATCAAATCCAGGTATAATACTCTTTATTGGTCATGATAATTATTAGTTTGTTATCTTTTGATTGGTATATAAATTAAATTATATAATAATGTAGTTAGTTGTGACTTAAAATTATTTCTTCATAGTTGCTTGGTGGGAGAACTTTGGCAACAGTACTCCAGAATTACAAAATTTTGCAATACGTGTACTTAGTCAATGTACAAGTGCAACTGGATGTGAAAGGAACTGGAGCACTTTCGAGTTCATTCATTCAAACGGCGAAATAGATTGGAGCACAAAAGGTTGAACGATTTAGTTTATGTTCGTTACAATCTAAAACTTCGAGAAAGGTAATAACTTTGATTTAATTTGTAAGTATATATTGTGGTAGGCATTAAGTTTACATTACTAACTTGTATTTTATTTATAAAATTATTTGAAAGGGAAAAGAAACATTGGACCCTATTAGTCTTGAAAATATTGACATTATGGAAGATCGGATTGCTGAGGAAGAGTCTCTTATTGATAAAGATGATCTTGATTTGGATTGGGAAAACGTTGAAGAACCAACATCCTTGAATGCATTTGAGGAAGATGTCACTTTTGATGAAGATGACGACATAACTATACCACCTGGTGAAAGTCAGTGGAATTTGGATGATTTCAATTTAGATGAGAATGACAAATAGCAATGGTTTATTTTATTGAAATCATTGTTAAACTTTTAATTTGGTTTAATGTTTTTGATTGATAGATATTTTCTATGGATTAAACTTGTTTGATAGACCTTTCAAAGTATTATAAATTATAAATGTTAAATATATATATATATATTACTTGTTTTTACCAATCCGAAAAGACCGAAACGGTATGGCGAAACAACCGAAACCGGCACATACCATTTTTTTTAAGAAAACTGAAACATGGTCTGGTACGAAACTAACAACTTTGGGAGGACTACCTTGCCAGGTTCAAGAAGCTGAGAAATAGATGCCGCACCCCACTTTCAGAAGCAGAGTTTGTGCACCTCGCACACAATTGCCTAGATCTTGAACTTCGAAAGAAGTTTGAAGGTGTTGACTTCAGAGACTTCTATGAAATGTCAACCAAAGTTGCTAGATACGAAACCTTACTTCGTGAATAAGCAGAAAGAAGAAGTTCATCCTATGGCACCTATTACCAGGAGCCAAACTATGAACTTGGTGTAGCTGAAGTGGTGAAAGTAGATCGCCCCATTGAATGCCCATCCTTGGTGAAAGTCGGAGTTACACATCCTCAAACTCAACAAAGATTTGCCAAGATGTATCAGCAACAAGCCGAAAAGAAGCCATATGATGGGAGCCACACCTACTCATTTGATGTTTCAAAGTCTAATGATATTTTTGATTTCTTACATGAATAAGGAATGATCAAGCTTCCTCCAAGCAATGTCATACCTCTGCATGACGAAATAAAAGGCAAAGAATATTTCAAATATCATGACTCGTGGAGACATTCCACCAATGCTTGCACCGTCTTCAGAAATGTGGTGCAAGAGAAAATTGAAAGAGGTTTTCTCAAATTTCCTGAAGCACCTAAAAAGGAGATGCAGGTTGACAAGGATCCTTTTCCCGCACCCATCCATATGGTGTCAATCAACTTTCCTGAAGATGGTCGCTTGACAAAAAAAGAAAAGGCCAAGGGTGCAGCTATTGAAAAAGATGGTGAAAATGCAACAACAAAAGTGACAGATTCGTTGACGGAGCATACCAATGCCGACGCACCTAAGTCAAAGAATGGAGCTGGTTACCTTATTACCAAAGTGAAAAGGTATGGCTATGTTAATCCTAAACCAAAGCCTTTGGGTTTTCAACGCACCAAGCCATTGTCACCAAGATCAATTGCATTGAGGCTCCAAAATCCAAGAACAAAAGTTGAGTATCCTCCACCCATTCATCCAATGGAGCATTTGGTGCGTCCTAGAAGTCCACAATCAAAGAATGCACCTCGAAAGAAGTTCCATGAACTAACTTCTCGTCACCAAGATGAAGAAGTCGCACCAACAAAAAGAAAAGCACAAAAACTCTCTAAACCAAGAGAGTTGCTCGTGTGAGGTACTCTCTGTACCATGAGAACAAAGAGTGGTGATTGAGCTAAAATTAACCCTATTTTTATGGCTATTTTACTATGTTTTTGGATCCATTTATGCTTAAATATATGCTATTTTGATAATATTTCTGTTTTGAGTCTTTAAGTGATGTGAAATTGAGAATTTGTTGTTGTTCACTATTTTTGGAGCTATTTTGATGACTTTTTACACAGATTTGACCAAAGCAATTTTGAGTATAGATCTGGAGATTCAAAGTTCATGTTTGAAGACTATTTAAAGATAATTTGAAGATTTGAAGACTATTGAAGAATTATTTCAAGAGGAAAGAATTGAAGATTGGAGCTTAATTGCGAAGGATTGAAGACAAGCCATGAATAAACCCTTAAGCTAAGGAATTTTGGATATTTTATATGGGAAAATACTCAGCCCATATAAACTCATAATTGGAGTTAAAAACCCAATTAATACCGCCTATATCCAAGGAAATATCCAATTCCCGCTTCTAGTCCTAACAGGATTAGGATTCAGCGCAGTTTTTGTAGAAAAATGATAACCTTCTGCTCAGACCTCCGTTTTAGACCCATGAGTACTTTTTGGAAAGCTAACTCCGAGATCTACAACTTTCCTTTGAAGTTCAAGACCTAGTTCTGACGTTTTCAAGCCCAAAAATTCCGTCGAAGTCCCTGCACGAATCCAGAATTTTTCAGGATCCTATTTTGACTAGGATTTTGATTCTATGAGGACTTTTAAGCTAACGCGGAGTCTAAGTTAGCCTCTAAACCGTCCTAGACTTCTTTCCTACTTAGGATTGGATTTCCTAGGGTTATTTCCACTATAAATAGCCACCCTATGTAACACAAATCACATACCACACATACATACACACATATAATTTTCTCTTCATCTATTAGATCTAGTTTTTAGGCAAGGGTGCCGCCACCCTCTCTAGTCATAGGGAGGTGCGGCATACCTAGGTTATTTTGCAAGGAAATTTTGCCCCCTCCAAGGTTTTGTAAGTTTTCTTAAGCCTCTCGTGGATTTTCCTAAATCCATAAGTAGCTAAAGTCTTAATACTTCTAATCCTTTGGTGAATTCAATCAATTAATATGGTGAGATTTCTGTTATTATAATTTGGTATTTTATTCTTGATAGATAGCATGTTAAACTCTGTTTTAATTCTACAATCTTGATTTTTATTGATTTATTGTGGCCACTAAAGAGGTAATTTGAGAGATTGTTGGCTAGATCAAACAACAAGGTTGACGCATGAGTTTGATTGTGTAGCGAGTTGACGACGCTTGACGGCGGGTCAATTGGGTTTGCATGCCAGTGATCAGATTTATCTGATTGTTATATGGTTTTACTTGTTAAGCATGTGTGAAAGAACTAATAAAGTTGCTCTTAATGCTTTGTTTCCTAGCAAATCTTTAAGCCTTGACGGGTAATTGATTAGTTAGGAAGTAAAAGGGGTAATTTAAGCCTTGACGGGTAATCTTATCTAAATAGCATGTTAGGATTTTCCTAGACCAGTTATCATCAGGGATTTAATATTGAATTTATCTTTTAAATCGAGGACCCGTAATTAATTTGATTGTTTTCTACCATTAGAAAAGAAGTATGCCTTTTAATTATTGTTTTCTTTCTTAATTGCCATAGATCTAGATTTAATTTACTTTGTTTTGTTTCTAGTTTAATTGCTTTCTTTTCAATTGTTATTTTCAATCCCTTGTTTTTACGCATTGCTTTTGAGAGATTTTTAAGGATTGTATCTTCGGATAAGGTCTATCCACCTTCTTTGTGGGATCGACCCCTACTTACCCTATGTACTTAGTTAGGATTTTGTGGGGATTATTTTTATGATTGCTGACTACTGATCAAGTGGCATGAAAAGCCATTCACTTTAGCAATGGCACCATCATCCTCCAATGTGGTGCCATCAGTGGCAAAGAAATCCTTGAAGCTTGATCCAGAGGCTAAAAATTCAACCAAGCATGGTGCAAAAAGATCAAAGCATGAGATAAGGCCTTGGTTGAATCAAAAGAAAGACAAATATCGCACCTTAGCAATTGAAAAAAAAGTTGCACTTAGAGAAAAGCATGCAGCTCAAAACCTTCGGCCAAGGATGGTGAGGCCAACTCCAAAAGCTAAAATTGGTACTTGGCAAATGGTGCAACATCCCAAGTTCCCCAGCCAGCCCATTCAGAGAAATCGAAAGACTTGGAGACGCTGTGAGCTTCGAAGGAGAGCTAAAGAAAGAAAGGAGATGGATATTGAACAAACTCCTATGGAAGAAGATGAAAGTGGCACCGATGAGAATATCACTAAGCAAGAGATGCCGCACTTCATTACTTCAACAACAACAATTGAAGAGTTGGTATCCAATGGTTACAAACCATGGAAAGCCAAGGCTTTGATTAGAAATGCAAAGCTCGATGAAAAAGCATTTCTACTTGATTGGAAGGAAGCTAAACTTGATGCTAGAGCCAGTGCTTTGACTGAAGTAGCTCTTGGCCATAACATTCCTGACATCAACTATTTGGCTCGAGAAGGCAAAATTGACATGGAAACCATTCTCTTCTATCGAAAACTTACCGCTCAAGCAATGCAAGAGCCAGAAAACAGCACCATGCCCAACATTGGTGGTGCAAGTGACGATGGCACCAATGATGATGAAGACAATGATCGTGCACAAGAAAGTGAGTTGGAGAAAAGACCATCTGATTACTTTGCACGAAGCTCCTTGGAGAATTTGGAGCTAGAAATTGATTCTTGGGCACCATTCAAAGTCACAACCACCATGACCGTTGATGATATAGTCAAGAAGGGCATAGAGTATTGGAAAGCTGAAATTTTGCTTGAAACAGCATACTTGAAAGAAAGACATGTCAATTTCAAGAAGAAAGAAGCTGAACATCTCGAAGAAGCAAATCACCTTTCCGATGAGCGAAGCAAGATTGACAAAGATGCTGCTCACATTTTTACACTTATAACTCGCAAATGGGCAGATGACCTTGATAACCTCTCTGTGAACCTAAGTTCATATGAGAATATTGCCATTCCAGAAGATGGTGAACTTGAGGCTAACTTGGCCAAAGATGCCAACCTTAATGGTGAAAATGACACTATGAATGAAAGTGACACCATGCAAGCGGAGGAATTCAATGAAAAATCTGAAAATTCCATTGTCTTTGGACAATTCACCGTAGATCTTCTTTGCAAGGTGTTCATTTTACCCTGCACCTTTGCAGCTAAGACACAAAGAAAAGTGGATCTCAATGAACCACTCCCACTTGGGAATGATGATGACACCATTCAACTACCTCAAAAGGAAAAAGTTGCACACTCGGGGGGCAACATTGATGGCACCAAAGCCAAAGTGTTCACCAAGCCAAATGCGCAAGCCACTTTTGACATCAAACCTTTTTATATCAAAGCACATATTGATGGCATTCCTATGAATAGGGTTCTAGTTGATAATGGTGCTACAGTTAATCTTTTGCCACATTCCTCATTGAAGAAGCTTGGCAAATGCACCGCCGACTTAATCAAGTCCAATGTCACTGTTAGTGATTTTTCTGGTGCTATCAAAGAAACAATGGAAATCTTACCCACACAACTCACCATTGGTTCAAAGACATCCCTCTCCGCATTCTTTGTGGTTGATTCAACTTCAACTTACAATGCTTTGCTTGGAAGAGATTGGATCCATTCCAATTGGAGTGTACCATCATCCATGCACCAAATGCTTATGTTTTGGAATGGTGAAGGCAGATACCAAACCTTTCAAAGTTGAGTCTCATGCAGTTGATGTGAGATTTTATGATGGTAGCACCGGACCAGTCAGATTCATGGGCCAAGACAAGTATGACCGACCAGTACCAATTCTTTCAACACAAGAGATTGAAAAAGATGCCCTGAAAGAGGCTATGGAAAATCTTGTGTGGCCAAATGCTATAATCCCTTATAGGCCGCTTCCTAGTTATCCTGCCATTGAGGAGATTCCATGAATTCACACCAAGAAGAAGTAGAAGTGGCCAGCAGCACTTTGAAGAAGTTGTCGGCCTACTCACTTGAACAAAAACTACAATGTCTAGAGGACTTAGCCGCCCCAGTAGCTAATGCGGCTTATCAAAATCAAAATAAAAACCAAGATGAGATCACCATGGATGAACTCGACCATGCACCCATGAAGCTAGATGATCTCAAAGCCGAGGTACAAGATCCTTTACTTGAAATTGATCTTGGCACCGATGGCAAGCATAGGCCAGTGTACATAAGTCAACTCTTGAAAGAGTATAAAGATTGTTTCGCATGGGACTATGATGAAATGTCTGGCTTAAGTTGAGAATTGGTTGAGCACCGACTCCCAATCATAGATGGACACCACCCTTATCAACAACCTCCTAGAAGGATGGAAAATGATGTCATTCTTAAAGTTAAAAAGGAATTTAAGAGGCTTTTAAATGCTGGTTTTATCCGCACTGCAAGGTATATAGAATGGATTTCTAACATTGTACCTGTGGTAAAGAAAATGGTAAAATTAGGGTGTGTGTTGATTTTCGCAACTTGAACTCAACCACCCCTAAAGATGAATATCCCATGCCTGTTGCAGATCTCTTAGTAGATGGTGCCGCCCAACATAGGATGTTATCATTCATGGATGGACATAGTGGCTACAATCAAATCTACATAGCAGAAGAAGATATTCACAAGACCGCTTTTCGATCTCCTGGTGCAATTGGCACCTTTGAGTGGATAGTGATGCCATTTGGACTCAAAAATGCCGGTGCGACTTATCAAAGGGCGATGAATGCCATCTTCCATGACATGGTTGGTAAGTTTATTGAAGTATACATTGACGATGTAGTGGTCAAATCCCATAATTATTTAGACCACATCGATCATTTAAGAAGATCATTCGAAAGAATGAGGCAACATGGCTTGAAAATGAACCCTTTTAAAGTGTGCTTTTGGCGTTGGTGCAGGCAATTTCCTTGGGTTTTTGGTTCATCAATGAGGCATTGAGATAGACCAAAACAAGGCAAAGGCTATTATGCAAGCTAAGGCGCCATCCACCAAAAAGGAGCTTCAACGATTCCTTAGGCAAATAAACTTTTTACGAAGATTCATCTCCAAGACTACTGGTAAAACTAAAGCTTTTTCACCACTGTTGAGATTGAAAAATGGAGAAGAGTTCCAATGGAATGACGAGCACGAAGAAGCATTTGAGGCGATCAAAAATTACTTAGCATCGCCACCTGTCTTAGTTCCTCCTAGGAAAGACAAACCTTTGTACTTGTATATTTCGGCCACAACATCATCTATTGGATGTTTGTTGGCCCAAGAAGTAGAAAAATGAAAGGAACAAGCAGTGTACTATCTAAGTAGGACTCTCACCGATGTTGAAAATAGATATAGTCCGATTGAAAAACTTTGTCTATCACTTTATTTTGCAGCAATAAAATTACGCCATTATATGCTATATTTTAATGTATGTATTATTGCTAAAACTGATATAGTGAAGTACATGTTAACTCGGCCCATGCTTAAAGGCCGACTCGGAAAATGGTGTTTGGCACTTTTGAGTTTAGTTTCAAATATATCCCACAAAAGGCTGTTAAAGGCCAAGCTATTGCAGATTTCCTGGCCGATCATACTTGCATTGATCTTGGCGAGGAATTTGAAGATTCAGCCGAAGTCATGGAGATAGCATTGGCGCCTTGGACACTAGAGTTTGATGGTTTCAGCTCCACAGATTCGGCAGGTGCGGGGATTATTATTTCATCACCCCAAGACACATGTACCATGATGGCTTTTCACCTAGATTTCGATTGCACCAACAATCAAGCAGAATATGAAGCACTTATCATTGGCTTGGAGATGCTTCGAGAGATGAAAGCCTCATTCATATTGATCGGTCGTCAGCAATCATAAAAATAATCCCCACAAAATCCTAACAAAGTAGATAGTGCAAGCAGGGGTCGATCCCACAGAGAAGGGGAGTAGACCTTATCCGAAAATACAATCCTTAAAAATCTCTCAAAAGCTTTGCGTAAAAACAGGGGATTAAAAATAACAATTAAAAAGAAAGCAATTAAACTAGAAACAAGGCAAGTAAATTAAATCTAATTCTATGGCAATTAAGAAAGAAAACAATAATTAAAAAGGATACTTCTTCTCCAATGGTAGAAAACAATCAAATTAATTATGGGTCCTTGATTTAAAAGATGAATTCAATATTAAATCCTTGATGATAACTGACCTAGGGAAAACCCTAACATGCTATTAAGATAAGATTACCCGTTAAGGCTTAAATTACCCCTTTTATTGCTTAACAAATCAATTACCCGTTAAGGCTTAAAGAGTTGCCAAGAAACAAAGCATTAAGAGTAACTATTTAATTAGTTATTTCACACATGCTTAACAAGTAAAACCATACAACTATCAGATAAATCTGATCACTAGCATGCAAAACCCATTGAAGTGACGTTAATCGTCATCAATTCGCTACCAAACAATCAGACTCATGCGTTAACAATCTCGCCAGATTTAGCAGTGGATCTCTCAAATTATCTCTTTAGTGGCCACAATAAATCAAAAAAAATCAAGATCGTGTAATAAAACAGAGTTTAACATAATATCTATCAAAAACAAAATATCAAATTATAAGAACAGAAATCTCACCATCATCAATTGATTGAATTCACCAAAGGATTAGAAGTATTAAGAATTTAGCTACTCATGGATTTAGGAAAATCCATGAGCGGCATGAGAAAACTTACAAGACCTTGGGGCGAAATCTTCCTCTTGAATAACCTAGGGTTGCCGCCCCTCTCTATGCAAAGAGAGGGTGGCGGCACCCTAACCCTAAAACTAGAAGAAAAACTAGGACTAGAAGAGAAAAAGAAGAAGAGAAATTTATCTAGATGTTATGTGTGTGATTTGTGTTACATAGGGTGGCTATTTATAGTGTAAATAACCCTAGAAACTCCAATTCTAAGTAGGATAGGAGTCTAGGACGTTTTAAGGGCTGACTTGGTCTCCAAGTTGGCTTAAAAGTCTTCCTAGAACCAAAATCCTAGTCAAAATAGGATCCTGAAAAATTCTGGATTCTTGCAGGGACTTCGACGGCGATTTTGGGCTTGAAAACGGCAGAACTGGGTCTTGGACTTCAAAAGAAAGTTGTAGATCTCGGAGTTATCTTTCCAACGACTACTCATGGGTCTAAAACGGACATCTGAGCAAAAAGTTATGATTTTTCTACCAAGACTGTGCTGAATCCTAATCCTGTTAGGACTAGAAGCGGGAATATGCGGGAATTGGATATTTCCTTGGATATAGGAGGCACAAATTGGGTTTTTAATTCCATTTATGGGCTTATATGGGCTGAATATTATCCCATATAAAATATCCAAAATTCCTAAGCTTCCGGGCTTATTCATGACTTGTCTTCAATCCTTCGCAATTTAAGCTCCAATCTTCAATTCTTGCCTCTTGAGATAATTCTTCAATAGTTTTCAAATCCTCAAATTATCTTTAATAAGTCTTCAAACACGAGCTTCGAATCTCTAAATCCATACTCAAAATTGCTAAGTCCATATTTGAGTAAAAAGTCATCAAAATAGCTCCAAAAAGAGTGAAAAACAATAAGATTCCACTTTTCTTGTCTTCAAGACCTTAAAACACAAATACTTACAAAATAGGGTTAAATTCCACATAAAAATACCAAAAAGAAAATAAAAATGATCATAAAAATAGGGTCTTTTTTGCCTCGATCACATACATATAAAAGGTGATTCACTATTGGTTATCAACCAACTCACCGGAGAATACAAATGTACAAGTCCATCTTTGTTGTCATATTATGCCATGGGTATTCAATTGATGGATGAGTTTGACGATGTGAGCATTGAACATGTTCCTCGACACCAAAATGAAGGAGCAAATGTTGCAGCACAATTGGCATCTGGTATCACCTTCCAAGATGACATATGGAAGAAAGTGGTGCATGTCGAGAGAAAAAGTATGCCATCGGCAGTCAATAGAGAGAATGCGTTCGAAGTTTGCAACATAGATCATCACCATGCCGATTTGCGAGAACCATTTATTCAATACCTCAATAATCCATCTATAAGGGTTGATCGAAGAATAAGGACCTTGGTCGTGCACTATACCTTGTTGGCCGATGAGTTATATAGAAGAGGTGAAGATGGTGTATATCTAAAATGTTTAGATAAAGAAGAAGCCAGAAAGGTGGTGAAAGATGTTCATCAAGGCTTGTGCGGAGCGCATCAAGCTGGAAGAAAAATGAGATGGCTTATACGCCGTCATGGCTTTTATGGGCCATCGGTGCTGAAAGATTGCATCGAATTTGCTAAAGGATGCGAAGAATGCCTAAAATATGGACCTGTTTTTTGGCTTCCATCCGAAGAGTTACACTCAATTATAAAACCATGGCCATTTAGAGGTTGGGCAATTGACCTAATTGGAAAGATTTTCCCACCGGCCAAAGGAGGAGTGTGCTTCATTGTTGCCACGGACTATTTCACCAAATGGGTGGAAGCTAAGGCAATGAATAACATCACCCATGTAGAAGTTAAGAAATTCATAGTGGAGAACATCATTCACCGCTTTGGAATTCCAGAAACACTTACAACGGATCAAGGCACCAACTTTGATGGCAAGTTAGTTGTGGAAATGGAAAAAGAGTATGGCCTCAAATTTACAAGGTCTACACCATATCACGCGCAAGCAAATGGACAAGCCGAGGCCTCCAACAAAGTAATCTTGTCTATCATTGAGAAAATGATCAAGAACGCACCAGGCAAATGGGATGTGCATTTACCAAAGGCATTATGGGCATACCGTATGTCTCAGCGATCCAGCACTGGTGTAAGTCCTTATAGTCTCACTTATGGCCACGATGCCATAGTGCCAGTAGAAATCTTGGCTAAATCAGCCAGGGTAGCATTCCAAAATAATTTGACTTGGGAAGAATACAATGAATCCATGATGATTGATCTTGAAGATGCGGAGTCAGAAAGATTATCGGCTTTAGATCATTTGCGAGCTCAAAAGAGAAAAGCCGAGAGAAGCTACAACAAGAAGGTGCGCCGCAAGACTTTCATTGAAGGAGAATTAGTGTGGAAAGCTACTTTGCCTATTGGTAAAAGAGATAGAGTCTTGGGAAAATGGACACCTAAATGGGAAGGTCCATTCTGTATAAGGAAAGTGCTAAAAAATGGTGCTTATTGGCTCGAAACTCAAGATAGTAAATATCACCCAAAGTTCATCAATGGTAGATACTTGAAAAAGTATTATCCAAGTGCAAGGGAAGCAAAAAGTCAGTGCCGGAACCTGAGTTCGAACCAATTCCTGAAGATGATGGTGTGGAAATTATGGCAGTGCAGCGATGCTCAGCCATTTTATTCACCAACGTATAGTTGAAATACTTAAAAGCACTAAGTGGACTTAGCCACCCCAAGTGCATACTTGCGGCTTTTAAATAAAACAAAATATTTTTCCTTTAATTTTTAATGGAAAATATTGTTTTGTTGCAAAAGTTACAATTGGTGATGAAATAGAAAGGAAGGGTGGCTTAAAGCCATCTTTAGTGACAGAAATTGTTTGGCACCGTCACCAAAAGAAGAAAAAGCTTTAATTTTTAAGATTTGATATTTTGGCCTAAATTGAGGTACAAGGCCGAAATCTTTTAAGGGTTTATGGCTTTGCACCGATTGCAAGTAAGGCCATTACCCTAATTCATCAATTCTTGGTTATTTGGTGTAATCAAATTTATACCATAATCAAATATGAACAAGATCTATATGGCTAAAATCATTCTTAAGCCATTAGATAGGAAATATTTCAAAATTAAATTTCTAGTTGGCTATATAAACTTAGCCACTTATGCATAAAATTCATAGTTGGCAAAAACAAGTGCCACCAATCCAAATTGCAATTGTTCAAAATGAAAAGTGCATAAACCAAAATTTAATTATCCATAAGCACCAAAATCACAAAGTGGTGCAATAACCATATTTTCTATCCTACTTCTTGTTCTTACCCAGGGACTTAGGAAGAAATTGCCTCCAAGAAAAGTATTCATCTGCATAAGAAGCAATAAGACTTTCAAGGAAGTCCTTCTCCTTGATTATCTTCTCATAATCGGCTCTGGACCTAGCAAGATCCTCAGCTTCCTTCATGATGTGATCACAATCCAACAAAGCTGACTTCTCTCCCTCGGAGGACAATTCAGCAAGTCTTTTCTTAATGGCAGCCACCCTAGCCATGATCGTATCAAGCTCATCCTGAAGTGCAGCTTCTTCATTGCTTAGAGGAGCCAAGTTACGAGCTCTAGAAACATCAGAATCAAGCTTGGCTTGCCGACCTTCATACTGCCTCTGTTTGGAGCAGCACTCATTGAACTTAGCAAGTGCGGGGCGCCATTTAGAAAGAAACAACTCAAGATGCCTGCGAAAGTTGCGCCAAACTGAACTTCTTTTTCCTCAAGTTCAGGTGCAGTGGCCAAAGTAAGGGCAAAAGCATAAAAGACATCCAGGGACTCAACATCGGCAGCACTTTTGACATTGGTAAGAAGTTCCCTAAGGTCTCTTAGAGCTTTCACCAACTCAGAATCTGAAGGAGTTTGAGGACATGAGGCTGCCAAAATTCCAAAGGCTTCTGGTAAGGCTTTTGAGATGAGTATCTTTAAAGAATCACACCTCTTAGCCAATGCAGCAGGATCCTAAAAGAAACCACCAAGTAAGTATTTTCACTTGCAAATTTTGAAAATATGAAATAAACTGCATAAAGTTTGGTTTCTCACTGAAGGAAAGGAAGCATCTGGTTTAGTAAGAAGAGTTGGTGCCACCAAAATTTCATCATCAAAAGAATTCGAAGTTGCTTTTTGAGATGATGGCGCCACATTTAGATCAACCTAAAATTAAATTTGGTGAATAACATGTTTGCCGAATTAAAGAAAAGAAGTAAGGTGCAGAAACTTACTTGATCATGTGAAGGAGACTTGTTGGCCGAAGCCTTTGCTGCAGGTGCAGCAGCCTTCTGTTTAATCTCAACATTTGAGCATGGTGCAGCACTAGTGGCATCAAAATCAGAAATTGGATCTCTTGCCATCTGCACCAAATTATCAAAAGTCAAAATTTACAAACCATAATGGTGCATGTTTAAAGTCACAAATGGAGAAAGAAAGTTTACCTCATCCAGGTGATCTATAACATTGCCACCATCTTGGGAATGAGAACCCATATCTTTCAAGATGTTAGCCAACTCCTCATCATCGGGTTGCACTTTGGCTAAATCATCATCCATGTCACCAAGAGAAGTGGTGCCATCCGAATGGCCATTTTCATCATCTTGTGTGATTTTTCTGATTAAATCAACTTCATTTTGGCCATTTTCCGAAGCCATGGGAGTTGGAGAAAGGGGAGGAGGAGAGTAAGGTGGTGAATCATCATCAGCATGTTCACGTGGTGAAGGACTTTTGCCACCTTGATTGGAATAAATTCAAGCAAAAATTAGTTGAAATTCATATAATTTGAGCTATGAGTTTAAAGAAAAGCATTTCAAAACACATACCTGAGATGGTTACACCACCAAAGGAGGAGAAGTGATGCCATTTTCACCATCCAAGTCAACATGAACAGCTTCCTTGCTCGAACTTGGCACTCCTTTCTTTTGCTTCTTAATTAAATTTCCACCATCTTCTCCATTGGAAGGTGCATCACATTTTGGTGTGGTAGGATTTTTTGGTTATTTCCTTAGTGCAGGAAACAATTTGGCTGCAAAACAAAAAGTTAAGTAAAGAAGCAAATAATGGTGAAAATTATTCAAAGTAAATAAGAAAGAAAGGTACCTGGAGGAAATTTGAGCCTAGCAAGCACTGCTTCAACACCTTCACTACTCATTTCATTCCAAATATTGGATCACCACTCAGAGAAATCAGGTGCAGCTTGAGGAAAAAGGGGAGTGATGTTGAATCTTTCATTTCTTCGTTTCCCCTCCATCAATTTGTGGGCATCATAATAAGTTTTCTTGTCAGAAAACCAATCTCTGAGATGGCAGCACCGATTTTTAGAGAAAAGAGGAGGTGCGGGAATCTTCTGGATGTAGCCAAACTGTCTACTAAACAACGGAGGATAGTACAGTTCAAAACTTGGCTTGATTTTCCCGTTGATTTCAAGGCCAAATGGGAGATCAATGCTAACAAGGTAATTGATTCAAACCTGCTTCACCACTTCAGAAGTTTTGAGTGTTGTACATAACTTGAACCAAGAAGGTCCTATGGGACGGTGCCAGAATATGAAGAACTCATGATCTTTCAAGTCCCAGAAATATCAAAAGATGAAGTCAGGTTCATCTTGCTTTGGCCTCAAACCAAGGTATAAAGCACCAAAACAACGAGCTTTAGCAAGAGAAGGAGATCTACTTGGTGCCAAGCTAGGGAAATACATCCAAGCCCAGAGCTGCACCACCCACAAAGGACCATTCGGTGCGGTAGTCTTATCTTCAAAGATATTGAATAAACTTATGTATATCGCACTAAGAACAAATTGCCCAAGAGCCAGATTTCTACCAGAAGCCATGATCTTTGCCAATTTAATATGCTCGTGATTGCAACCTTTTGAGGAAGAACATACCATGAATTTGCTAATCAGGCATAACATGAAGGCTGTGAGTTCTTCCGCACTAGGAGGTTCATCACCAGTTTTCGCACACGCACCAATGAAGACTCCAAAAGTAGCTTTGGCACCATTGGGCATAGAAATGATGAAGTCATTTTCTTCATCTGGATGGATAGACATGGCGCTAGAAATGCCATCCCCATGGCAAAGAAGACCAGTAAGGGCGGCAATGTCCATCAAAGTAATAGACATTGACCCACAAGGGAAGAAAAAGGAGTTTCAGCACTTGTTCCAATAGCAAGACAGTGCAGCCAAAAGAATGCCATCATATTGGAATTCATATTTGGAAAGCTGAACAAAGGTTAACAAGTCTTGATCCTTTAATTGCTTCCTACAGTGCAGCACAATTCTATCAACCCATTTAGGCCACCCTTTTGAACCAATTGGCCAAGATGGAGGTTTGGTAAGCCACATATTCCAATCACGATCCTTGATAAGGAATGGAAGCTGTGCACCTCTATGCAAAGGAAAATATTGGCTTATTTCCTTGGAAGGTTTGCCAATGAATAAATTGGCAATAAAGTCACCATGGTACTCCATTCTATCATGGGAAATTGTCAATGCATACTCAAGTTCATCCAATGAATTTTCATGAGGTTTCTGTTTGTCCTTGATTGCTGCACCACCCTTTGTGTTAGCTTCTACACCCAACACAAGGAAAATTTTGTTAGAATTTTTAACTAATAACAAGTATGCTGCATGGCACAAAAATTGCAGCCCTCATAGTGCAAAATTGAGAATGATATGCGGCAAGGAAAATTCTAGGGTTTCCAAGACTTTTATCGCATGAAACCAAGAATTATGGCCTAAATTATTTAATTTGGCCAACCATGCAAAAATTGAAATTGGAAAGCAAAATTGAATCTGCTCAAACAGTATGTATATACGTTGGTGACATTTTGTAATTATGGTGCAAATTGCAAACTTTGTTGCAATTGTATTTTGAGAAGCAAAATTATAAGGCTTTAAAAGCCTTAATAGCATGCGACTGGTACTATGGCCAAAATCAATTATTCGGCAATCATGCAAAAATTTAAAGCTTTATTAAAAGAAACAAAATCTGCCACTTTTGATTTCAAACAGTAAAACTAATATTTGTGGCAATTTTTACAAGCAATGGTGCAAAAATCCCAAGCTTAGTGTAATTGCACCAGGAGAAGCAAAATATTATAGGGTTAAAAGCCTTATATCGCATGCAATTGAGTAATATGGCTTAAGACTCATTATTTGGCCATCATGCAAAATTTTCTTGTTTTAATCAAAACAGTTTCTGCCACCTTTGATTTTCGGAACAAAAAGCTAATTTTTGTGGCAATTTTTACAAACGAAATTGCAAGCATTGCAAATCTTATACGTTGGCACCACATGGAAAAATTCAATTCGGCTAGGGTTCATGTCCAAGCTGACTAGTGCAACAATTTTGGCACCAATTGGATGTCGAATTAGCTTAGGAAAATTATCAAATATTTGTAAGATTAAGTGGTTGATCCCAGCCAATTAATTTTAAAAAATTGGAACAATAATTGGATAAAAAACTACCTTGTATGATGGATGTTTTCTCTTGTACCACCATAGACTTCAATTTTGGTTGATTGGAGGAAGGTACAATGGCTTGATTTCGAGCAGAGGAACCCAAAACAGCATGCTTCACTTTGGAGGAGGACTTAGCAGCATCATCACGAGAGTTCAACAATTTTGGCACCTGCCGAATTAGCCTAGGAAAATTATCAAATATTTGCAAGATTAAGTGGTTGATCCCAGCCAATTAATTTTAAAAAATTGGAACAATAATTGGATAAAAAACTACCTTGTATGATGGATGGTTTCTCTTGTACCACCATAGACTTCAATTTTGGTTGATTGGAGGAAGGTACAATGGCTTGATTTCGAGCAGAGGAACCCAAAACAGCATGTTTCACTTTGGAGGAGGACTTAGCAGCATCATCACGAGAGTTCTCCTTGGCCGAATGGGACTTGATGCTTCGACTATGGCTATTGTTGCCATCTGATGGCTTGGTTTCCTTTGGGGCCATGATGATGTCGATGAGGCAAGGCTTGGAGGAAGAGAGAAATTGCGATGGGAAGCAGCAAAGAGATTGACGTCGATGATGAGGCAAAGAGAGGAAGGGATTTTCGGCAAAAGAGAAATTAAGAGCAAATAAAACTCTAACTAATCTTAATTCTTAAATAAAGAATAAAGATTAGGGGGGCATTGTTTATACCATGATTTACACCCAGGGTAATCAGGTAATTGATCATAATGGATGGCCAAGATTTGATCTTCTAAAGTCCTATGGATGGTTGGATTTAGCCCACTTTAGGCCAAATTCAATAAGGAAAGAGTTGAATTTTAATCTAATTTCCTTAATTATTCCTAAATTAATTATGGAAATTAGGAAATTAAATGAATTAAATATTTTTATAAAGCAAGGCCACCTCATTTACTCCATAAATTGGGTCAGGCCGGCCCATGCTCTTAAAACCGGATTTAAGCCCTCCCGGGATAAAACTTTTCATAGTTTTCAATTAAGGACAATGGGATTAGGGCTTACAAATTGAGATTGAAGATGAACGAATTAGGCATATGTCCTTTATTAAAGTTGTTTAGAATATCATGAAGAACACTTTTTCCAAATTTCAGCTCATTCCGAACTCGGAAGTAAATTTGCATTTTTTGCAATTAAGGATAGAATCCAATCCCGAGACATTTTTTGCATGGAAATTTCACCATTGGCACAAAAGCTTGGTTTTCATGCAATATTGATGCTATATGGAGGAACTGAGCCATGTTTGACCATTTTCGTAACTTTTCACTTTTATTCAATTAAGGACAGTATGGTTGTTTTGGCTTGGTTTAAGCCATTGCCTTAATCGATTTTTCATGATTTTTGTCATATGATCTTAGTGATATGATATTTAGCCTAATTCCATGTCCAATTGATCAAATTTAAAGTTTTGTGGCATTTGGAGTCACTTTCAGCACCATTTGGCCTCTCCACACTTGGTTTTCCACCGCTGCTTGCTGCACCGAGACTTTGGAGCCAATTAAATTTGAATTTCAGCAATTAAATGTGATAATTATCACATGGGAGAGTAAAAAACGTGGTCGACTTCCTCTTGGCTGATTTTGTGGAGATTTCCTTAATTAATGGGATTTAAATCAGAATTTAAATGCTGAAGATAATGCAGAATCAACAGGGGATCATTTCTGACCGTCGGATTGCAACAAACCCTAGGAGGCCGGCCCCTATATAAAGAGAGCAGCCTCCAACGTTTTGAGACCTCCAGCAGCCTCTCCAAAAAACCTCTCCACAGAGTAAACAACAAAAAATCAAGCTTAGTGCTTTCTTTATCATTTTTCAACTCACAAGCCTCAGAGCTTTCATTTATCTTTCAATCTTGTTCATCAAGTTCGACACTTGATCCTCTTTTTATATTTTAATCTTGTTCTTACGAGACATCTCTTGTATTTACATTTTCCCAGCAATCAAATAACAACACCTTGTTATTTTTCCTTTATGAATCAAGAAAATTTACCTTTTACAACTGCAATCCTTTTAATTTCTGAATCTGGAATCAATGATTTAAACACTCATGTGTGACTTTGATTCAGGATCTACAACTTGTTTGATTTATTTTTATGTTGCTGCAATCAAAGCAATCTTTTACAGTTCCTACACTTTTTCTCAATTTTTACAACAAAATTGAATCTTTATTTTTCCTTGCACCTTTTTCTCAATTTTTAAGATAAAATTGAATATTTACTTTTCATTGCTCTTTTTATCAATTTTCGAACAAAATTGATTGGCACGCTCGGTAACCTTTCATCAAGATCTCCAAAGAGATTGTTTGGAGCGAACACATACATATATAGATTGAGATATTAACAAACAAACGAATCATCTAGACCCAAAACAATTTGCAGATTAAGAAGTGATCAAAAGAGAAGCCTGAAAGTGCCTTTACGTCTTTCATGTGCTTGAGTTTTAACATCTACAATGTCTTAAATTGATTACTCTCTTTCCTGCAAAAGAATTGAAATAAACAAACTTTCTATGTTGACCCATAAGCACAAAAACAAACAACATAAAACAACAAAAGGAGGCAGATGACAGAGAAAAAAGCAACAGCACCAATAAATCAATAAACAATGAGAAACAAAGGGTGAAACACATACCAAAGATCTACGAAGCAGAGCCAAGAAACCTGCAATCAAGGATATGAAATTTTATGAGGAATACAAACAAACATAATTGGGCAGGAGAAAAAAAAGGTGCAAGACAACGAACCTTAGAGAAAACCAAAGAGACAGAACTGAAATCAAAAGCATGGAAAACAAAAAATAAAAATAAAAAGTGTAAGATATAAGACAGCGAAAGGTGGGGGGAAATTGACTGGAACCAAAAACAAACAGAAAGAAGAAAAGGGAAAACAGAAGAAGAAATAAGACCAAAATCCCCTCTCCCTTAATTGACAACCAATGCCAACCAGTGAAACTCCATTTTTGCATTTAGCTTGAACCAAAACCTATCAAATTAGAAAAAGTTGAGATACAAATAGAAAAACCAAAAAAACAGTTGGAAAAAACTTAGACCAAAGTGAATTTCAAAGAATTTGGGAATAGGTTTCAATTGAAGGAAGACAGGCCAGGGTGGGGGGAATCATGCGTAAGGCCACTTATGAGTCTTCACCTTCCTCATCTTTTGGATCTCCTCTTTGTGGACATCTCTGCTTCCCCTTAATTTTCTTTCCCGACACGGTAAACACACGTGTCATAAGAATAAAGGGGTGCCATAAGTCAAGCATGCAGGGCACCACGCCTTTTTTCTTTTTCTTTTTTATTTTTGAATTCTAAGACAAGTGTATGAAATTCACCCTACGGGATTGATTTTCTTGGATGGGGTTGACTATATATTTTTTCTACTACATCCAATTCTGCCTATCACCATTTTTTGTAAGTTTTTATATCAAAGTTCCTCTAATGTATTTAAATTTTATTATTACTATTTTTTCTTATATATCATTCGTTTTGTTTTTTTTTCATTTTTTCAATTATTTTAAATTTTTATATCCAATTACAATATCAATAAATATCATTAAATATAGGCAACATTGAATTAATGATGAATTCAATGATGATTAAGTATAATCAGTAGTCAATTATAAATTAATTTTCAATAATTACTTTACATAAATAAAGTGAAAATTAACGCAATTATGATCACAAAAGATAAAATCATTAATTATAACACAAATCAATTGCTACTAATTATTACTTAATGATGTATTTTCATAACCTCGGAAAATTATCAAATATATTAATTTACATATTTACATCCTAAACTTTGTGAAAATTGTGGCAAAAAGAAAAACTTTGCGAAAATTGTAGGAAATTTTCCAACAATAATTTTTCGAATTGTTTTTCATCCGAATGATCGAGTTCTAAACAAATATATTGTTTTTCATCCGAAGACAATGATCAGGTTCTAAACTAAAGAGCATAAGTCTTTCTCGTTGCTCCAGACTCGGTAATCCATGTTTAGGCCCGAACTATTTTAGTTATTTTTTTTGGCTGCACGTGAGGGGGCGTGTTAAAGTGGTAATATCCATATAAATTTAAGTTCAAAAAAAATTTTCCTAAGGATTTCTAATGCATACTATGATTGATTAATCATTAAAGTCGCTATTTTAACTACCTTTAACAATTAGTTGCTATCGTTTGTCAAATGATGATGATGTTTGTCAATTAGGTGTTAAGATCTGTTTTCATGCTTCTAGAACTTGTATTGAATCTCTTCGAGACTAAATTGGGTTTGTTTATAAATAAGGCGTTTCTTTGAAACGTTTGTGCCTTAGATAACTTACATTGTTTACTTTGTAAATAGTAATCCCTTACGATATATTTAGCTTTTTCTTAAATTTAACACCACCTGAAGAACCCTGAACCTATGAAAAAACAAGTGTGTCATTATCCTTGAATTAGTAAAAGCATATTTGTTGAGTTTTGTTTTGGGGGTTGAAAAAAGGTTAAGTAATTTTCTAAGCCTTATTTTCGTTAATAATCTTATCTTGATCATTTGTGTTGGTTAAAAAAAAGATTGTAATCAGTATAGATGTGGGGGAATTGGGGATGTAAACAGTAGAAAGTAGACAAGAAAGCATAAGTGCTAATAAGGGGAAAAAAAGTTGTGAGAAAGGGGAGAAGAGACGTTTGAATTTCAATATTTTGTGTTGTCCCCCTAAAAAATGAAAAGAGCATTTTTCTCTTTGAAAAGAAATTAAAGGAGTTTTATGAGAATTGGTAGAGTTTGCTTAAGTGAGAGCTATTGTCATAAATTTAGCTCTTGATTGTTTGGCTTATGTTTAATGGAATTTTATGGTATGCTAATTTATATGCTCTACTAGTTATGAATGCTTTAAATTCTACTATCATTTCCTTCTTGAATCTACTGTCTCATCGACCCCATTACAACTTCAACAAAGACCTTTCGATTCATTTCGTGCATATATATATATATATGAGATACAAGACTATGGTAAGCTAGACCTTTCGATTCATTTCGTTTGTCGGTAAGATGGTGGAGATATATATGAGATACAAGACTATGGTAAGCTAGCTTTCAAATTGTTTTTATTGTACTTAGTTGAGACAAATGATTTCGATGATAAACTAGTAAATTGTGTTTTCTTTTTAGTTTTGTAGTGTCTTGACTTTGAGAAATACCATGCGTTTTAAAATCTCCAGTCGACTAACTCTACTTTAGAAATTTAAAATTTTTCAAACTAGTTTTGCAACTAATTATTCTATGTAACAATGTTTGTTGGAGTCATTCTTATAATGTAAACCCTCAAGAGACCTTACTCCACTATGGACACGTAGGGGTTTAGAGGGCTTGCATCACATGCTAAGTGCCGCCGTACACCTACGAAAGTGGAATGAAAATTGCTTTATTTTTAGTTCTTAATGTTTTATTTAGTTAGTTTGCTAAGAGACTAGAAAGGCTTAAGTGTAGGGGAATTTAATATGCATTTATTTACCTTAATTATTTATGCTTAATTTGATAATTCTTAAGTGTCTTTATTGTTGAAATAAGACTTACTTGTTTTGTTTTTGTCTTATAGGTACTTTTGAATATGTTAATGATGAAATAAAACAAATCAAGGTGATTTTTTGAAGTAATTGGAGAACCTATTTAAAGAATCGAATCTCGGGACTTAACCACGAAATGGACGACCTTCCCAGACGCGATAGGAATGCAAAACGAGGCAACACAACAAAGGATAAAATCTCTAAACCTCACCGTGTGCGGGAAGGCACCAATGACATTAGTGACGAGCACCTTAAAGAAAACAGATTCTCTAATGAATGTCATGCGCGGGGAGCTTGTTACTAGCTAATCGCGATTTTTGACAGATTTTCTCATTTTCATGAATTTTTCTCCAGATTTTACCACAACATATGGGCTAACTGAAGTCCAAAGTTAGTTAGTTTCTATTTAAGGGTTTTGGGTTTAGGGGAAACCCTATATATAGGGAGCTTTTATTATGGAGAATGCTTCTTCTCTTATTCTTTTTGGAGGCGTTTATTCTCCTTTTTCCAACATTTATTCTCTTTTTCTTCTTCAATCAAGTAGGCAAAAGTGGTTCTTTTCTTCTTATATATTTTGATTTTAAGGATTATTAACCTTAATTAGCTCTAATTTTTATTTCTAAATATTAATTTTTATTTCTAAATATCAATAAATAATAACTAATTATTAACCTTAATTAGCTCTAATTTTTATTTCTAAATACTAATTTATTGTTAATTTTAACTAACACTAATCAATAAAAAATTTTACAAAAATTCATAATTAATCCTAACTCTTAAATAATTAATAACTAATTGGTAATTATTAATATTAATTAAATTTTACAATTAATAAATTAAATTAATAATAAATTTTAAAAAAAAATTAGAAAGGGCGGTATTTAGCAATTCAGTATTTTTTTTTCAACTTGGTATCAGAGCATATGTCTGCCCCATTCATGCGAACTTGGTTGTAAACATATACGCATTTTTTGTTTCAGTTGTTTCTCCTGGACTACACGTAAGGGGCATGTTAAAGTAGTTATATCCCACATTTGTTAAGTTTATAAAAATTGAGTTCCTTATTTACTTATAGTTAATTGGTTTTAAGTTATAAGCTTAACATGGTATCAGAGCAATTAAAATAATGAAGTACAAAATTTATGATGATTCCATTACATATTCCAATTATTGAGATTATTATAACAATTTCTACCAATGATGAATTAGCTCTAATATTATTATAACATTTAGAAAGGTAGAAATAAATAGTATCCCACCCAGCACCAAATTAAATTCATATATAGTCTAATCTAATTTTATAATATTAATTTGTCGCACAATCTTTTTCAAACAATATAGAAAGGCGGCTATAATAATAATCGGAAAAAAAACATCATCCATGTTTTAAGATAGCTTATCAATGGAAAACAAAAGCTTTTTTTACAAAGCACTATGTAAGAGAGGTTTTTCGGTTCTGTGGTGAGGCAGTGTTGCAAATAAGCAAAATATTATGCTTGAGGCGGCGGAGAGGAAGGTCAAAACTGGTAGGTGATTTTTTCTCATAGAGCGATTTCCCTTACCTTTTCTTCCAGAAGCGTCCTATTTATTTAGGTTGATTACTTCGAGAAGGGAAAGAATTAGTTAAATACCATTTTAACCTTTTGATTAGGGATAAATTGAGATATATATTAATAAATTAGGCTAGAAAAGATGGGTAAAGGTTGAAATAAACTAATTACTCAAGAAAAGGTCAAGAGTGAGACTCTTAACTACCTCTGTGTCTGAACCATCAAATCCAACTCTCCAGCACATCACAAGATAAGGCTAACCCAAGACCCTACCACACATCCTAGGTCAACTCCACTATTATACATGTGATCGTATATATCAATAATCAAAAATCAGTATCTATATAAATTGAATTTGTATTTAATAATTTATTTATTAAATATTTCTTAATTAATTTTTTAAAAAAAACGATTCAGTTAAAATCGAGAAATTATTAGATTGAACCGACCCACCACATTAGCCATGGGACCAACCACTAAAATTGTGCCATATCAAATCAACTCCTAAAATTTAGGCACAAATTTAGTACAAGATTTAGCCCCTTTTAAAATAAACCATATGTAAAATAGTAAGTCCCCAAATTTAAAATATCATTGGGATTTCTTAGTTGTCTTCATATTATTGGTTGGTCTAATAACTAATTTGGTAGATCAATACAACCTAATAATTTTTCGTCAAAATAACTCTAAATTGATGACGTGGCAACCCCTTTCTCACATGTCAATGTCAACTCAATGTAGTGGGTCCACTCCATTTTTTTCCCAATGGATCCACTCCAAATTGGGTCAACAAAAAACCACATAATAAAACAGTATCGCTGCTCCTATTTTCTCGAATTTTTTATTTTCTTTTTATTTTTATCGTATTTTTTGTTTTCTTTTCTTTTTTTCTTTCTTTATCTTACTCTCATTCCTGATCTATTACAATAGCATATTTCTTCAATGTTTTCTTATCTTTCTTTCTTTTTTCTTTGATCTTCTTGATGGGTGTCGTATTCCACAAAAAATAAAATCACACAAATCTATAGACAAGGAAAGTACGAGTCGATCCCACAAAGAACTCTTATTTTAATTATCTTTCCTAAAGTTGTAAATTAAACTAAATAAGGGATAAAAGAAAGTAATTAAATTGATTAAACTAGGGATTTTTGTTAAACTAAAATCAAACTAAAATAGGGATTTTTGTGAAGAAAGTAATTAAACTAATTAAAAGACAAAGTAAAATAGTACTGAGATAAAATAACACAATAAAATAAATATTCCAATTTCAAGACAATCGCACTCTTTGAATAAACTGATTTGATCATTGTCATCAATTGATATCTAACTTATAAATATATGGAGTAGATTAGCCTCAAACGCCCATTAACCCCCTATCTTTCCTTAGTCTTCATTAGTTTTGACTCACGCTCTAAACTAAATTCTAACAAGTATACTAACCAAGTTTCAAACGCCTATTAGATTCAAGTAACTCGTCGTTTTAAGAACAAGAAAGATCTTAGTCAATCATAGATAACATCAACGCAAACAAGTGGAATTCAACCTATATTTAAGATTCTCTTAGAGGGCTACTCTAAGTCGTTACTTGTGACTCATTACCTACGTTTGCATATAGTAATCACATCTAACTTTAGAAAACATACCTAATTACAATATATAGTCATTCTACATAATCAAGCATTAAATCATTTCAATAGTTCAGAGAAATTTAAAATACTTACGAGATATATGAATAAGCGCAGATCCTCACAAGTCAAATACCAAAGAGATTGAAAGTCTTAAAATTGAATTAATTAGAAAATAAAAATTACAAAAGATCCAAGAATAGAAAAAAACTCCATTCTTGAGTTTAGAGAGAAAGTAACGTAAAACTAAAACTAAAACTTAAAAACTTCCACTAGCGGCTATTCCTTTAAATAAGGGTTTTAACCTAATTAATATAACTAATAATAAATTACAAAATTGCCTAATAAAATGAAGTATAGGGGTATTGAAATCTAACCCTAGGCTTAAAACATGAAGAGATTAAAAGCTTGTAGAGGTTTGAATCCAAGAAACCTGGTTTCCATATTTAATTTTGCACCTCCTAGTTTGACCCCAATTGAGGTCGAGTTCGACCTTTCCAAAGGTGAAACAGAACTTTATCAGCAATGCTCAAAATAACTCTAAATTATCTCATTTTGCCTTGAAGTACTCCAAGATATACCTAAAACATAAATATGAACAATTAAGCATCAAGTACATAAAATAGGCACTTAATCTAATAAAATCATATATATATATATATATATATTATAAGAGAATCATGGGACACATGAAGAGAATGTTGATGTGGACGCTAATGTGGATAGGCTATCTACATGACATGTAGCATTTTTCCTATTAGATGCTTCAAAATATGTATAATTTTATTCAAGTAGTTATTCAAATTAAGCATAAAATTTGAATTCAAAATGTACCAAATTCAAATTTAATTAATATTTATTTTTATTTTGAACTCGGATGAGAATCCAAAATATAAATTTTCAAATTTGTTCCTTCATCCTTAACAAACGAAATTGTTACTTGGAAAAAAAATAATAATCAACTCATATTATGCTAAGTAACACAAGTATAGTTAGAAAAATTCAAACTGTATTAAAAAATAAAGTTACCTTTTTTTATAATGCTATTTCAATTATTTAAAATTCAAATGGTACTAAGAAAATAGTTTAAATTATTTAAATTTGAAATGCCTCCAATTGATAGAGATATTCTAATATTCTTAATTCAAAAGCTACCTTTTGTCCCTAACAATTACTATTTAAAATGAGCTAGATTTTACAAAAATTAGTTTTCTTCATCTATAAAATCACAATCCTTACTTTGTATAGAAAAACCATAATCTCTAAAAATCATGATAAAGCATTTATAGATTTTTAATTGTTGGGAGAAGCAAAATTATACAAAACCAATGAGATGAGAGATGCATGGATCAAGTATTTATGGCAATTGATCATTGTTGCTCTCTTTGCCATGGAAGTTTCAATTTACCTTGCCAAGCTAATAGCTTTCATTGTTTTTACGGTACCTTTCTTTCTCTTCACTCTATTGTTGTTTTCATTTCTTGAAAATCAAATACCGATATGTTTTGATCGAAACTTATGTGATCTATAATAACTATATAAATTTGGAAGAGAATTCTACCCATTTAGCTTTTATTAAATTTTTGTATTTTTTATTTCCACTTTAATATTGATTTCCATTTCATTATTGATAGGAGACAAACAACAGTTGACTCAAAATGAGAAATAAATCTTCTATTTTCCAACTTCTATATATATGTAAAGGTTTCCTTAATTGCATTTTCAATGCACACATGATTAGAATTTTTTTTCTTAAAGAAAAAGAAATTTAAAAAAGGTGTCTTGCTTAAAAATTATCCTCCTTAAATCAACATTAATCTAACTAAAATCACATGATTAATTTTTAAATTAAAATTTGTAATGTCTTTATTTCTTTTTCTGGTAATATTGAATGTAAGAATTCATGTTAGGTGGATATTATGATTAGGATTTTTTTTATAAGCAGATAATAAAAAGATGACAACAAGGGTGATGTATCCATTTCCATTCATCAAGCATATATAGAGTGATCGAATTAAAGATTACCTGCAACAACATAATAAAAGGATCCATATAGGCACTCATCTGGTGGGAATTCGACATAATTAACTACCAAAATACATGCTCGATGAGGACGCACTATCAGTAACCAAAGCTTTAGAAACAGTTAGATTAATGTAGAGTTTACTAATTAACTCCATTGGATACTGGATAGCATAGTTCAGGATTTGTTTGAAAATTGTAGATGAGATTGGAGGAAATTATATTCATCAATGGATATCCACTTTTTGTATTATTATAGTTTAACATTAGTTGTTAGATTATGTTTAAATTAGCTTTGTATGTTTTTGGAGAGAAAATAGTTTTGTTAGTTGAAAATGATTGTGAATAATAGAAAGAAAGGAGTGAAAGGAGGAAAAGAAGGAAAACGAAATGGAGACTAAATTTTGATTTATAAAGATCCACATATTATCATGGTGGAACTTTTATTTCTTACTTTTATTTACTGGATTAGTATGTAATGAATTGCACAATACTCAACAGTTGAAATTACAAAATTGAGAATTTTCCTCTAATTTCATTTTATCTAGATATTATGTCAGGGAAAAATTGTCCCAATTTTTATTGTTTAAAACATTGTACAATATTTTTACCAGATTACATACAAGTAAATGTTAATCTATGTAAAATGTTTAAAAACTTATACAAAATTTTACTTTTAATTAATTATAATCCCATAAAATTTATCCGAAGAAAAAAATCTTTTAATTATAGCTTCTTTTTGTTTATCATAATTATAAATTTCAAATAATATAACATAATATATTTAATATAAAATATTGAGAGATTGTTGGAAAAGATTTAGTTAAATGAAAAATGTGGGATATTTGCTAAGTCAAAGTAGTTGAGAGATTCTCTCAACTACTGATCATGGAAATACTTTGTTAGTGAAATCACTAAAATATCTCACCTTTTTGTTGGGTAAATCACAAATTTATTCCAACTTTACCCCACCATTGGCCTATAAATAGAGACTTTCCCTTCTGCTTTCAACACAACAACGAAAAGCAAAAGCTTTTTCTCTCTTTTCTTTCTCTGCATTAGTTTATGTGTTCTAGAAATTGGTCCGGTTCGTTGAGAAGAGGGTGTGCTTCCTCTTTCTCATTTGACTCGTTGTATCCTGGGAAACGGTGTCTGGTTTCATCCTCGAGCATGAGAGACAGGCAATCTATTTTAAGGAAACTACAAAAGCAGGCCTCGAGCTTCCTTTCGGTCTATTCTAAACCCTCTTTATTATTGTTAATTTTATAGTTGATTTGTTATTGTTTAATCTGTTTTAGTAATTGGTGTGTGTGTGTGTGTGGGTGTGGGTGTGTGTGGGTGGTTATATCTTATAACATTATAATATTATTACATATATTTACATTTGGATAATATTTGTCTTATAACGTTATATATATATATATATAAAAATTGTTGACTTATCCTTTTGGTTTTCAAATTCTGTTAGTTTTGGATTTTGTTGGTTTCCTTTTACTGTTTAATCCTTTTGATTTTATTAATCACTAACAAGCCATACTTCCCAACAATCTTAAAACAGATCCAATTTTACCTCCTAAGAGAGTATGGCTTCCTCAACAGAAATTGAGAAAGTGGATGAAGTCAATAAAGTGAAAACATCCAACCATGCATCGGGTTCGAATGCCAGTGCCGCTGTCCCAATGCCCACAACGGTTCCACTAGCTCATAGTGAGAAACCGGAAAAATTTAGTGGGGCAAATTTTAAAAGGTGGCAGCAAAAGATGCTGTTCTATCTGACCACCTTGAACCTTGCGAGGTTCTTGAAGGAAAGTGCTCCTAACATGCCTGAGGGCGAATTGAATGCGCAAGCTGTCAGTGCGCTTGAAGCTTGGAAGCATTCCGACTTCTTGTGTCGGAACTATGTGCTGAACGGTTTAAGTAACACATTATACAATGTATATTGTGTGCACAAGACTGCAAAACAGTTGTGGGATGCTTTAGACCACAAGTATAAGACTGAGGATGCTGGAGCCAAGAAGTTCATCGTTGGACGGTTCCTCGACTTTCTGATGGTGGACTCCAAGTCTATGGCTGCTCAGGTGCAAGAGCTTCAAGTCATCTTGCATGAAATCCAAGTTGAAGGCATGACGCTGAGTGAGTCTTTCCAGGTAGCTGCAATGATTGAAAAACTGCCTCCTGGGTGGAAAGACTTCAAGAAATTATCTCAAGCACAAGCGAAAGGAGATAAACATGGAGGAGCTTGTGGTGAGACTCCGAATTGAGGAAGATAATCGGAAAACCCGAGCGCAAGGGCACCGATGTCTGCAAAAGCTAACATCGTGGAGCACAAGCAAGGCTTCAAAGGCAAGGGTAAGCTGGTGAACCCGAAGCTGGGGACAAAAGGTGGGATATTCAAGAAGAAGTTCCAAGGGACATGCTACAATTGTGGCAAGATGGGCCACAAATCCACCGACTGCAGGCTTCCAAAAAGGAAAGAAGCCAACATGGTTGCTGGTGATGTCTTCGAGGATGACATTGACCTGGTTGCTGTAGTCTCTGAAGTGAACATGGTTGGGTCTAACCCGAAGGAATGGTGGATTGACACCGGTGCTACAAGACATGTCTGTACAGACAAGAACATGTTCACTACCTTCACTCCAATTGAAGGGGAGAAGCTATACATGGGAAATTCTACCTCATCAGCTATCGAGGGGCAAGGAAAGGTTCAATTGAAGATGACCTCTGGAAAGGTTGTGACCCTGACCGGTGTTCTCTATGTACCGGAGATTCGTAAGAATCTGGTTTCTGGGTCCCTCCTCAACAAGCATGGCTTCCGTATGGTATTTGAAGCTGACAAAGTTATTTTGTCTAAGAATGGGGTGTATGTGGGAAAAGGGTATGCCACTAATGGCTTGTTCAAACTAAATGTAATGACTTTGAAGAATAATGGAAATGCTTCATCTTCTGTTTATTTGACTGAGTGTTCAAATATATGGCATGGTAGGCTAGGTCATGTTAATTATGAAACATTGCGTAGATTAATTAACTTGGACCATATTCCCCTTTTCCAAATCAATTCAAAAGAGAAATGTGAAATTCGCATTGAAGCAAAATTAACAAGGTCTTCTTTTCAAACAATTGAAAGAAATACCGAACCCCTTGAATTGATTCATAGTGATGTATGCAATTTGAAATTCGCACAAACAAGAGGTGGTAATAAATATTTTATTACATTTATTGATGACTGTACAAAGTATAGTTATGTGTATTTGCTAAAAAGCAAAAATGAAGCATTAGAGAAATTTACTCTCTACAAAAATGAAGTTGAAAATCAACTTAATAAGAAAATCAAGAGATTGAGAAGTGATAGAGGTGGCGAATATGAAGCACCTATTGGTGAATTCTGTGCACAACACGGAATAATACATGAAGTAACTCCACCTTATTCTCCTCAATCGAATGGTGTTGCTGAACGGAAAAATCGCACTTTGAAAGGAATGATGAATGCAATGTTGTTAAGTTCAGGGTTACCTCAAAATATGTGGGGTGAAGCCATTTTGTCAAGTAATTACCTTTTAAACAAGGTACCTCGAAAGAAAGAAGACAAAACTCCATATGAGTTATGGAAAGGCAGGAGACCATCCTACAAATACTTGCGAGTGTGGGGGTGTCTTGCAAAGGTGGTGGTTCCACTACCAAAGAAAACTAAGATAGGTCCTAAAACAGTGGATTGTGTTTTCATTGGGTATGCACATAATAGTAGTGCTTATCGGTTCCTTATCTATAATTCGAAAATTTTGGATATACACAAGAATACGATAATGGAATCTAGGAATGCATCATTTTTCGAAGATGTATTTCCGTATAAGTCAAATAATGAAGCAAGTTCGTCAAAACGAACACATGAATCTTTGAATCAAGAAGATCATGATGATGATAGTCATGACTCGGAAAATGAAATAGAACCGAGACG
>AWUE01013169.1:0-15557 GCA_001974825.2 Corchorus olitorius
CAAATTAAATTAGAAAACAATAAAATCGAATAAAACTAGAGATTAAGAAAATAGTTTGAGAAAAACAATGAAATAAAAACATACTTCTTCTCCTTTAGGTAATTATTTTGATCTAATAAATCATGGATCATGGATACAAGACATGAATTTGACTTAAATTGCAATCAATTAAGAATCATAAATTACCCCAAATCGAGATATAGCCTAAGACGTAGACATCAATTTTCATTGGAATAAAGTAATCCTCTTAACATCTTAAACAACTCCACTTGAATAATTGGTATAGGAACAAGACGTAATGCTAATTCTAACATGCTAATAAGATTAATTCGCATCTCGCTAAAACTAACCTCTAATATTCTGATCCGGGTTCCAGCCCTTCCTAGAATAAGCATTAAGATTATTCTTTTCCACATGGATGATAAATCAATACCAAACTCATCTACATCTATTACCATCTCGGCCTATAGATTTCAACAAGCTTTGATAATCCCATTGAACCTAGAACTCCTAGAATCAAGAATTGTCACTTGGACCAACATTAGCTTGACTCAAGACAACTTGAATCTAACTATAGCATTCATAAATCTCAAGATAAGTTGCGCACCAAATCAATCAAAATATGAACACATAAGATGAAGCATAGGGATAAGAAACATATTCAAACAGAAAATTCAAATTATTAAGAACAAAAGTCTCACCATAGATTCATTGATCAAAAATACCTAAGGAAAAGAAGCATAAGAGTTTACCTACTCATGGATTGTTTCCAATCCATGAGAGGTGGAAAACTTACAACGAAAATAAGAAGAGAAGAGGGAGGCAGTGGCCTCCTCTTCAAAACCGCAAATTGTATAAGTTGAGAGAAAATCTATTATATGTGTCTAGGGTTTCTAGGATAAGAGGGTTTATATAGGGGGCTGCCTAGGGTTTAATTTAGAGTTATAGCTGACTTAAACTAACCCTAGGGACGTTCTGGGCTGTTCTTCATATCTTCAAGCTGACCCAAATGGATTATATGGGCTCAATTGATCAAAAACGCAAGTCAGGCCCAAAACAGATTCTGTCCGCAGAATTCAGGGGCATTTTCGTCCATGAAAACGTCAAATCTGGGCTTCGACCAAAACACGAAAGTTTTAGCTCTTGGAGTAAGCTTTCCAACGCATCTTCATACGCCTCATTTGGAGCTCTGGATCAAACGTTATGGCTGTTTTCCCGAACTGTCGCCAAATCTGGAAAGTATTGAAGTAGCTTCAAGAGGAAGTGACATGGGAGTGTCGACGTTGGCTGCTGGGCGCGCGCGGGACAAGGACCCCGACTCCACCTGGGTGCCCACATGGTTGCCTTGAGCACCCATGTGGTTTGCTTGAGAACCCAGGTGGGCAGTGTTACGACTCCAGCTGGGTGCCCACATGGTTTATCTGAAGACCCATGTGTTTCACCTGATCACCCAGATGGGCTGTGTCTTAGCTCATCAACTTGACATGTCTTCTTGCATTAAACTTGTCTTTTCTCCATTGCCCTGAAAACACCAAGCAATCAACTTTATGACTTTGATAAGCATAAAATTGACTCTTCAAGCTCTTCAATCACGAACATGATGGCTCCATTCTTCATCCAAATCTTCGTTGGAAAATATTTGTGTCATAAATCATCCAAAAAGGCTCTATAAAGGTACAAAATTGATGATTTTGCACTTTTCTTCTTGTCAACACCTATGAACACAATTATAACCAATATAAGGCATAATCAAGTATAAAACACTCAAAAAGCATATGAAAAAGCTAATAAAAAGGTGTATGATTTTGGTCTGATCACTGAGCTATCTCATTACGGTGTTGGACGTGAGCCGGGTGACTGTCCCTTAGGTGCTCTGGGACGAATGACTCCAAGTTGTCCCTATCCCGCATCATCTCTCTACCTTAAATGATGAGTCAACCTATGATGCAATGCCACAAAATGCAAAAAAAAGAAAACAAAGACAAAAGGAAAACACAAAAAACAGGTTAGTATCATACAAGGAAAAAGAGTGCTAAAATTGAAGCAAATAATAACATACAAGTGCCCTTGGAAGATCAAAACATTTTCTATTTTTTTGAAAATTTGAGCCTTAGGCTCTTATGGGCAGAGAGTCCATTTATCGGGGTAACGTGATCACCCCTTCTACGGTTCATTAAGAGAAGTAAAGATAAAATGAATGTTCCTTTCGTGCACCGGGTTTACTGATCGGTCGTCAGCAATCATAAAAATAATTCCCCACAAAATCCTAACTAAAGCAGATAGGACAAGTAGGGGTCGATCCCACAGAGAAGGGTGTAGACTTTATCCAAAGATACAATCCTTAAAATCTCTCAAAACAAAACACAGAAAGCAGAGGTTGAAAGAAAGCAATTAAACAGAAAACAATTATACTAGAAAACAAAACAAAGCAAATTAAATCTAGATCTATGGCAGATAAGAAAGAAAACAATAATTAAAGCATACTTCTTTTCCAATGGTAGAAAACAATCAAATTGAATTTGGGTCCTTGATTTAAAAGATGAATTCAATATTAAATCCTTGACGATAACTGGTCTAGGAAAAACCTAACATGCTATTTAGATGAGATTACCGGTTAAGCCTTAAATTACCCCTATTGTTAACTTAACAAATTAATTATCGATTAAGGCTTAAAGATTCACCATGCAACAAAGCATTATGATCAACTAATTAATTAGTTCTTTCACACATGCTTAACAAGTAGAACCATACAACAATCAGATAAAATCTGATCACTGGCATGCAAACCCAATTGAGCGTCTATTAAATGTCATCAACTTGCTACCAAACAATCAGACTCGAGGGTTAACTATTCCGCCTAATTTAGCAATAGATCTCTCAAATTATCAATTTATCGGCCGCATAAACCAATAAAAATCAAGGTCATGAAATAAAACAGAGTTTAACATGCTATCTATCAAAAATAAAATATCAAATTATAAGTATAGAAATCTCACCATATCCATAGATTGAATTCACCAAAGGATTAGAAGTATAAGAATTTAGCTACTCATGGATTAGGGAAAATCCAGAGCGGCATAAGAGTACTTACAGAACTAGAAGGGGCGAAATCTCCTTGCTAAAATATCTAGGTATGTCGCACCTCCCTATGGTTATAGGGGGTGGCGGCACCTTTGCCTAAAAACTAGAAGAAAAACTAGAAAATAAATCTAAAGAGAATTATGTGAATTGGTGTATGATTTGTGTTACAGGAGGTGGCTATTTATAGTGGAAATAACCCTAGGAATTCCAATCCTAACTAGGAAAGAGATCTAAGTCGGTTTTGGGTCTAACTTAGATTCCAAGTTAGATTAAAAGTCTTCCTAGAGTAGAATCCAATAAATAGGATCCTGAAAAAATCCTGAATTCGTGCAGGGACTTCGACGGCATTTTTTGGCTTGAAAACGGCAGAATTGGATCTTGAATTTCAAAGGAAAGTTGTAGATCTCGAAGTTAGCTTTCCAACAAGTACTCATGGGCTTCAAACGGAGGTCTGAGCAAAACGTTATGATTTTTCTACCAAAACTGCACCTAAATCCTAATCCTGTTAGGACTAGAATCAGGAATCTACGGGATTTGGATATTTCCTTGGATATAGGAGTCATTAATTGGGATTTTAATTCCAATTAATGATTTATATGGGCTGAGTATTTTCCCATATAAAATATCCAAAAATACCAAAACTTGAGAACTTGTTCATGACTTGTCTTCAATCCTTCATAATTAAAGCTCCAATCTTCAATTCTTTCCTCTTGAAACAATTCTTCAATGTCTTCAAATCTTCAAATAAGTCTTCAATGACTCTTCAAACACGAACTTCGAATATTCCAAATCTATGCTCAAAATTGTTTTGCTCAAATCTGTGTAAAAAGTCATCAAAATAGCTCCAAAAGTAGTGAAAAATAATAATTTCTCAATTTCACATCACTTAAAGACTCATAACACAAATATTAACAAAATAGCATATATTTAAGCATAAATGGGTCCAAAAACATAATAAAATAGCCATAAAAATAGGGTCAAATTTAGCTCGATCATTTACCCTCACAGGTTTGGCTCTAACTAAGTGGGCTATCGATCATGGTTTCTACATGCCGGGTGAGGCTTTTCACAGTTCTAAAGGCTCCCAAACTGTCCTTATTGACGCCCACTCTAGGCTTGTAAGGCCCCCAATCCTCACCCATTATAGGCTTACTGGAAAGGGTTCAGTCTGAGTGGAGGTTTTTCATTAAAGCTGCATGGTGACTATCGTCACACGAGGGCTAGCTACTTTGCCTCCTCCTAAAAGGGTTAGAGCTCTGGTGTAAGCTCATGCATATGCAAGTGCAAGTTTATTAGTGGGTGTGTGAAGGAACATACAAACCTTCAATATGACCCAACCCAACTACTAAACTACCCCCAAAGAAACAGTAAAAGTGATTAGACATGACATATAAACGTGTAATCAAAGCATGTAAATGAGCATAAAGATAAGCATGAACAAAAATAAATGCAAGCAAACAACCAATTAAAGAAACCCTAGCCAACTCTAAACTAGAACTCAATTTGACTCTCTAGAAGCAGTCCCCAGCGGAGTCGCCAAGCTGTCGTAACGTTCGAGTCTAGGGACTCAGTCGAAACGACTTAAAAACCGGAGTCGCCATTAATCTTTTTTTACCTAAGTGTGATTAGTCACCTATCAAATTATTAAGCCCAATCTCAACCTACGCTTGGCGAAGGCGACACTAGCCTAATAAATGATCTACTTAATCCAGAGCCTAAGGGTTCGGGAGTCTAGTACGCGTGGAGAAGGATCAGCACCCCCACAACGCCCGTCGAATTGACGGCACTGACTAACCTAGGTTTAACTCATGAGTTTCTATTATTGGTTGTAGTTTTTCCTAAATTTTAAACGGTTTAATGACAGCACATATGACTCTATTTTGGGGAAAAACCGGAAATGGGAACCTCCCCTTTCTTAAAAACTAAAACAAGGTGGAAATCTTCCCCTTTTGAAATTAAAGTTTGGTTAATTGATTCTTTTTGGAATTCCTTACGGAAAAACATTCATTTTTATATTTTGAATTTTCAATCTTTTTATCATTTTGATTAGGTTTAAAACCTCTTCTTAATTTTGAAATTATTTGATTTGAGTTCATTTATTTAGGTTTGGGATTTTAAATTGCCACTTTAAAAAAGGTCCTTCCTTTTAATCCCTGTTTTTTTTTAGGAAGAAATTTTCATTCCTCTTTTTAGTCTCTTTTTTTTTATTAAAAACAAACTTTAACTTTCTCCCATTAATTTGTTTTTATTTCTCATGACAAAAATCCTTTCTTAAATAAAACTCAAACCTTGAATTTTTTGGAGAAAGAAAAAGAAACAAGATTATTTGATATCCTATTTCCTTTCCCTTTTTTTTTTAAAAGACTCTTGACTTGGATTTAAAACTTGAAGAGAATGAAAGCAATTACAAACTTTTTTTGGGTTGTTACAAACAAAGTGTTTCACTTTAATCCTGACTTTTAATAACCTATATTAATTCCAGTCTTTATATGCACGAATGCACGTGATGCATGCCTTCCGATTAATGTAAGTTTTACAGGGTAATTATACAAGGAACACTGTCCGGGTGCCTTCCACTCATGTTGGTAAGACCTCCGTCCAGATGTTCCAAGCCTAGGGACGATGAATTGAGACCGACAATAGCTGTCCAAATCCCAATCATACACTCCATCATCGGGTCGTTTTAATTAACTCGCATGTCATGGCATAATTAACAACATGAAGAAGTATAAAATTTAAACATGGATGCACATGTAATCTACTTAAAAGGTAAAGCTAATTCAATTTTATTCCATATTAATTCAAAAGTTAAACTATAAACAAAGCCTCAAGCCCAAACCATATATATAAATTTATATCATGAGTAAAGCCCAAATTGACAATACATGACAAAACTCAAGTAAATAAAAGCAAATCCAATAGGGAAAGGCCCAACAGCAATTTGAGCCCAAAGTGCACACATGATAATATATATATATATATATATAGGTTATATATATATATATATATATTAACCCACAAGACTAAAAACTAAAGCCCAACTAAACTTAGGATCGAAAGCCCAAACTCAAGTATTGAGACCCAAACCGAAAATCAAAGGCCCAAGTCTCAATTTAGTGAGAACTAAAACTAATTTCTGAAATTGATTCATTCTTAAACGTTGGGATCAGATTGAACTAAATCATGGGGCCTAGGTGAACACGCTGGGAAGGTGTAGTCTTTATGTGCGTAAAATTAGAAATTATGGTACCTAATTGCATCTAATAACCGTTTCAGGGACTTAATTGACCGAATACCAGAGATCCAATTGTATAAAATCCAAAAATTACTAGCCTGAAGTTCTAACAATTAACGATTTTACACAAAATCAAAATAATAATTCAATTTATTCTAAAAAGGGTAAAGAAAATTCAGAAATGGTGGAAGTATAAATACTAGTCATCTTCCTCCTTCATCTTTAAAATAAACTCACCTTCAAACCCTAGCTTCCGCCGCCGCCGCTGCCTCCGCTTGTCCGAGATCGCTGCCACGCCGGAGGTTCCACCACCGTCAAATGGAGCTCAAAACGAACCGACTGTTGCACCTTGACGCCCTCTTTCCAAATCCCAAATCTCTTTCACCAAATGATGCCCTTAATGCCCCAAATCTAGCTTTGTCCGAACCCAAAAATTCTCTCTGATCCGGCGAATCTAGCCCTCAAACGACCTCCATTTCAGCCTATGTCGTTCCCCTTTTCTCCCTCTACGATTTGACCGAATCAATTTGAGATTCAAGCCTCCTAACCCCGAAAACCCCAAAGCCCAAGCTTCAAACCCTAAATGAAGTGGGCAAATGTTCAAGAAAGGAAGAGATGAACAAGCCAAGCAAAGGAAATATGCCCTAAAGGAAACCTACGGTAAAAAAAACTCCAAACCCTCTTGTTTCTTTTTTGTATTTTTTTTCGGCTACTTTTCTGTGACTTTCTTTCGGTTTTCTTTATATATATATATATATATTTTTTGATGAACTTAAAATCAAAACGAAAAGGATTTTTTTTTTAGCTCCGTTCTCTCTGGAAAAATAAAATTGGCTCCGCCCCCCTTTTTTAAAACAAACAGTACCTATATATATATTCAATACCTGGAAAATTAGTCTTCCCCGTTAACTCCCTGTATTTTCTCATCTAAGGGTTCAGGAAGCTTGAGGAACCAAATTAGTTCCTTCTCCTTTCCAGGCTTTTTGGAGTCCTTTTTGTCTCTCCTAGAATTTCCCATATATGGTGAGTTCCATGCCCTTTTCTTGTTTCGTTGTGTCTTTGTTTGAACCTGATGGTGGTGTGCCAGTTAGTCGAGTTGGTGCTTGCACCAACTGACACATCTGTACACTGGCTTGTTGGTAATTCAATTTGTCTCTTTTTCCTTTTTTTTAATGCTCACGTGAATTCTTTTTGGCCTGCAGGGACTGCTGAGGTGGAGTGGGGTACTGGGAGACTTTCTTGCAGCCAACCAGAGACTGCCAAATAGGTAAGGGCCCTCTTTTCCTTTTGCCTTGCTTGTTTTTGCATGGAGTGTGTCTGATGAAGGTCCTGCCCCTTTTTTTTTTTGGAAACTGTCATGCTTGTAAAATGTGGAATGCTTGCAAATTACTTATGATTGTCATGAGATGAATATAAACTGCAATTTACAATATTAAGTTGCGTGTTCTATGATGTATATATGTATGAATGCCTAGTGGAAGAATGATCCTATTACTAGGAGTACATTACTGCTTACTGTAACTGGAAAGTGTATGGTCGTAGGAAGATATGATGGTAAAATGCCTGAGAAAAACGATGATGGAGTTAACTACGTATGACTAACACTCTAGAATGAATGTAGCTTATATTAAAGGCCATGTTCTGTACAATAAAGTTGAGGAAATGTGCAAAGAGAAACTGCCCTAAAATCTATTTTGTGATGAATGTTCTTTTTTTTTTTTGTATTTTGGTGCACTTTTGAATATGAACTAATATTAGTAAAAGCTACATGCTAGAGGATGGAACTTGAAAGTGCACAATGAGTGAAAACTAAATGCAATATTTAGAGGTCTAATGAAATAGAAATGATTGCTGCAAGTGTGAAATGGCAAACGCTCTTTAAAGTGGAGAGTGCTATCTTGAATGATTCGAGCCTAACATTAACGTAAAATGCTTGTGAGATGAATGCTGTAAGTATGTGTCCTGTGAGTACGGATTTGGAAAAATGCAATGATAAGTCTAAATGCTTTCGTGATATGGTGATCTAACTGTTTAATGTAGGGGACTGAATGAGCAATACAATGCCGCAAAAATGCTCAAAAATGTGCTGTCTGCGATGAACGTATTATACTATGTTTTTTTTTCGAAATTCCATGACACTATGCTGATATGATCATTCTAAACGTTAATGCCTTGAAAGCCTTTTCTTTGATTGGTTGCCACCGTTTTATTGATGTTGCTCTTACTGATACCACTCTCCATTTTTTAGCAATCAGCATTTACACATCTTCTTATTTCAAAATTCATAAAGAAAACTTGCACTCCCATGTGGGTCTCTTTTTTTTTGTTCTTTTCTGAAGCTAAGAACTTTGTCTCCTTTTCTGGGTTGTAATTGATCACAACCCTTCTGCCAAATCAGGTTGCAAAGCTGCACCATAGCTCATGATCCTGCTGGTGGAGTTTTCGAGTAAGAAGCTTGGTATATCAGTTGAATAGTCTTTAGATTACCTATCTGCTTTCCTTAGTTTTCCACGGCAATGGAAGCATCCTGATCATGGGGATTTAATTTTACTTGAGCAGCTGGTTTGGAACTTATTTTTGATTCCTGCTAATTCAGTACTTTCTGTTGCAGGCCTCCAACCCTACTAATCACTTTTAATTCTACTCCAAATCAAACATTGATGAGACCAATAAGGGCAGTGAGGCACGATCATGAGTAAAGTTCCATAAGGGCAAAATGACATGTGGAAATAGAACTTTGCAGTAGGAAGAAGGAAATGGAACATTTTAGTTTTTTTTTTTTCTCTATTTATGAAACTATGTAAAATGTAAGTGTAGGGAAAATGGCACGTATGTAATCTTAGACAGGAAGAAGGAAATGTAAATAAAACTGCCTCTCTTCTTTTTTTAATTTTCCAATTTTCACTCTTTTTTGTATTTTCAATCATCATTTTCCTGTTATTGTTTCTTCTTTTCTCTTTTTCGACTAAAAGGAATCATATAAAGGAAGGTCCAAGAAGAAATAATGGGAAAGATTAAACGGAATGGACCTGGGCCAATGGCGACCCAGAAGGAAATAGGGAACAGACCCGAATGACCTAATTAAAAGAAAATCGGCCCGAATGAAATATAAGTGGAATGGTCCAAAACAGAAAAAAAACCTCGAAAATTGCCATGGAAACCAAATTGCTTTTGTATTCGAAAATGGGTGTCTACAGTTTTCAATTAAGGACATATGATTGTTTCTTCTTCTGTTTAAGCCATTTCTTTGATTGATTTTGGGCAGCACCGAAATATGAGTGTAATGACATGGGATTAAGCTTATTTTGTTGCTCAAATGATAAAGTTTCTGTTTTTAAGCATTTGGAAGTAAATCAGTCACCAGTTTTGTCACCTTCACCACCTCTAAAGCAACCCAAGCAGCACCAAAGCATATGGGCAAAGGGATTTTCGAAATTGGCATTGATTTGATGATATTTAGCCTATTTCCATGATATGTGGCGCATTGCAGCTTCTGAGAAGTTTCCTTTCAGAATCAGAATCAGCACCAGCACCGAATCGCAATCAAGTAGACTCGGTGCCAAAGTAAATCTTTCGGGCCGTGGATTGGAAGCCTTAAAGCCCATTTCGTCGCCTATATATACAGCAGCAACTCCAACCTTTGATCTCTCCTTCAACACACACAAATCTGCCCTGCACAAAAACCAAGCCTTGAGCTTTTTCTCTACATTTTCTCTGCAAATTTTACAGTTTTTCTTCATTTTTCTTGTCAATTTCTTCACTTCTTCATCATTTTTTCATACTTTAATCTTGTCTCTGCACATCTTTCAATTGTAATCCGTTACTTCCAATTGAATAACAATCATTTGTTATTTCTCCTTCTTTTTATTGAAAAACCTTTGCCTTTTGTTTGCGAAGAAATCTCAAATCAATGATTTAAATGGTTCGGTGTGACTTTGATTCAGTTTCTGCAATCAACTAGTCTGATCTTTATTATTCCGCAATCAACGCGATCTTACAGTTTCTGTAACTATTTGTCAATTTCACCATACTACTCGCGAATGTCTTGAGATTTTTGGCGCAACAAATTTTGTTTTTAAAATCCAAAACTATTCCCTAAAAGATAAATCTCAACCCTGCATGTGTAGTCTGTTAAACTCTGCATGTGTAGTCTGTTAAACTCCATTGACAGTATATTGTATAATTTTTCTTCTTTTAAGGTACAATTTTAAATATTAAATAAATACAAATTTAATTAAGGAGAGAGATATGTATCAATATCTCCTCGATCCAAGGTGGAGTCTAAATTTGACACTGTTGTATAATTATCAGAAATAAATATATTACTCTTGAATTCAATCATCTTCAAATTTGAAGAAATTGGCCGAGAAAATGGTTAAAGAAAAAGATGGCTTAATGTCCAATTTGCACCCTGAATTATCAGTGAATGGACAATTTTGCTGGCTTAATGTCCAATTTGCACCCTGAATTATCAGTGAATGGACAATTTTGCACCATAAACTTTAATTTTGGATAATTTGCACCCTAAACTATTATTTACGGATAATATGCACCCAATTGGACGGAAAGATTGATGGTGCTGTTTAAAACTTGTGTTTTTTGTGGACAATTTGCACCCCAATTAAACGGCTCCATCAATTTTTCCATCCAATTGGGTGCATATTGTCTGTAAATTATAGTTTATGGTGCAAATTGTCCAAAATTAAAGTTTCGGGTGCAAATTGTCAATTAGTTAATAGTATGGGGTGCACTTTGGTACAAAATGCTCATTGTTTTAAGGAACATCTATTTCTTAAGCTACAGAACAATTATTCTTTGAGTTGGGTAATTTGAGCATAACACAAATATTACTAATTGACTGAAGTTGTATTAGTTTTAATCATTGGATGCAAAATCTAGGCCTCTATAGGCTTGGTTCAAATGTAATAGAATGTAAAGGGTGAGTTGGATTGAGTGGGTGAGAATGTCATAGAATGTAAAGTTTCTAGATTAATCCATGTGGCTCAAGATGTTCTTGGAGGTGGCTTGAAAGGTGTAAATGTATATGGGAATTTTGATGTTGCTCTCTTATTGAACCATTTGACTTCTAATTGGCACTTATATGTATAAGTGGTAGTTAATTGGCATTCTCTCCCAACACAATTTTGGTGACTCCCCTTCTACACTTTTTCCGCTTCTTCCTTTCACAAACCCTACAATTAAACCATTTGAATATTTTCACTAATGATTCCAAAGCCCTCTTATCAACAGACTTGCAAGGCCCAAAATCACTTCTCAATTCCACTGATGGACCAGTCATAGTTGGGCTCAATAAACTTGGGCTATGATGAAAGCCCCGGTCCAAGACATTGGGCTCCTCAAAAGAATTGCCCACAAAATCCTCTGATTCAAAGAACCCATTTTCAATGGAATTAAAAACAATGAATCATCCACTTTCCTTGAGCAACAAAGACTCTCCCCTGTCGAAACGTTCGGGTTCGGGGAACCCTATCGAAACGACGTTGGAAATGGAGTCGCCACTAATCTTTTTTCTAAGGTGTAATTAGCCACCTAATTGTCTTAATCAGTCTAATGAAGTCCATTGCTTGGCGTGGGACCCAATAAACCTATGGGTCCGGTCTTGTCACCTAGACCTAGGTTCGGGAGTCATTTACTCCCAGAGAAGGATCAGCACCCCCGGCACGCCCGTCAAGTGATGGTACCTCTATGCCAAACTAGATCTAATTGTGGGTCAATAACAAAAGGTTGCTTTTAGCATGTTTTAAAGGAAATGGCCATTTTACTTCTTTATATCTTGTTAATTCCTAGAAACTATGAACGCTTAATGATGCATGAATTGGTGAATTTTAGTTTATCAATAAACAACCGTATACTTGAAATCAACTTGAAACCCTTCCCACGCATTATGGGGTTATTTCGAGTATGACTCAATCTCAGAGCAGAAACCAATAATTCGTACCCGAGTACACTTACTTAGAATCCACCCGTCATCATAAAAGACAATTGTTTATCGATTCTTTTTCATTTTTTCCTTTCTTCTTTTTTTCATTTTTTCATCAACTTTGACCTAAATATTAATGCATGTATCAAATGATGAATGCAAATTTCGATTTATTACTTGATTAATAAAAAGGAGTTTATTTGAATTAGCCTTCACGAACCTAGCCCGGCCTTCCGGGGATATTCGTAAAGGTCATTCAATCTCGGGGCGAAATCTCGAGTGGTCGTGCCCGATCACCTTTACCCGAGATTAGCTCGTCAAAGTTAAAACGCCTCTTTATTAATTGAAACTTACAATGGTGGCATGAAATGCAAACAATTACAATAACTGAAAATAAATATGGCATGCATGTGTTAACTACTAATTACCAAACTAACTTAAATTAATAACAAGCCCAAATATAATTGAATTAACAAATAAACTTAAAGAAACTAAAAGCTAATGGCCAAATTGGACAACTGGGGACTTTTCTGCACATCAAGAAAATAATTAGCAAAGTTCAGGAATCAAACTGAGAGAATCAAAACGAATCAAGAGACAAATCCAAAATCGAAGACCAAAGTAAAAGCAGATTGAACTTAAACGAATGAGAATATGGGTCATGGGATATGCTTACACTTCAAATGAATCTGGTTTAGGAAATCAAATTTTAAACTCCAAATCTTAATGCCCAAATTAAAAGTCACTTAACAGGATTCGCCAATTTCTTTTAAGTTATTTTCAAATTTTCAAATTGGGTTTTTAACTCCAAGCTTTGTTGTTGTTTTTTTTTTCCAAAAATTAAAAAAATGACCCAAAGTGTCTTAACATGTCATCCTCAAGTCATCTTTAATCTAAGAAAAATTATAGCTTTAAGTCAAAATCCCAATTTTCAAATCCAAATTAACTCAATTCGAAAATATGAAATCCGTTTAAATTACTTTCTACTTGAATCATCAAGATCTCAAAATCAATTTTGCCGTGAATAAACTCCATTTTCATTAAAAATTCAATCTTTAACCTAAATCGCAATTTCCATACTCAAATTAGTAAAATTCAAGAAACAAAAAGCACAAATTAAATACCAATAATGTAAATCAAGCACCAAACGGCAAAATTCTAGCATAATTTCTAAAATCAGGGATTAAATTGAATAAAGCAGGGATCAAATTGCATTTAATCAGGAAATTGACTTGAAATTAGGGACTAGGCTGCATAAATTAAAAATAAAATCTTAAATCAAGGGCAAAATTGAACCAATTAACAACCACAAACCTAAATCAGGGACTATATTGAAAACGGAAAAAAGTATCAGGTTTTATATGAATTGAAAAACAAATCAATGGATTTATTGTATCAAATTAAGGGTTCAATTGATGAAAGTTAGAAATTTTACCTGAAGTGATGAATTTCAATTCCACAAAACACTGATACGACGTCGTTTGGAATAAAACTTCAAGGCACTATATAAATCCACCTGTCTTCTTCTTCCTCAACACTTAAAAAAAGTCTTGAAACCCTAGCCACCCCATATTTAACCACCGGAAATCACCCTGCGCTGTCTCCGCCGCGCCACAAACAAATTTCACGGCTGTTGAGCCCGAAAACCTCTGACCATGGCCTTCTCCACACCTCGAAGTCGATTCCGGTATCGGTTTGCCTTAAAGATGCCTCCAACCAGTTAGATCTGAACCTATTTCTCCCCTAGATCCGATGAAGCCCGAAACCTAAGCGAAGCAACGCTATCCGCCACAAAAGGGTCTCGGATCTGGCGAGACTAACCAACCCAGAGCCTCAACACTAAACCTTTTCCCAAACTAGAACAAGAAGAATCCAAATCCTTTGGATTTCCTCAAAACCGAACCCAACACCGAGCCGCTTTCACTTCGAATCCGACCATTGCACCATCGGTTTCTCACCAAACTTGACTCTCCGCCTCTCCTCTTGCTTCTCATACCCGAATGCCACCCTTCCTTTCCACAAACAAAGCTTCAACTCGAATAGGGATGACTCCACCCGAATCAAAAAAATGGCAAGCTCGATCTCTTCAACGCTACCGGGAATCAACGATCAGAGGAAAGGGTAAGTCTTTTTGTCATCCTTTTTTGGTATTCTTTGTTTTGTGTTGTTGATGTTGAATTGGGTTTCGTTTTCTGTGAGAGAGGGTGTGGTCTGAGAGATAGGTGATACTTGATGGAGAGGGAGTGTATGTATGCTTCCTGCAGTGGAGTGGTGAAACAAAAAAATGAGAGGTTGAGATGGGAGAGTGGTGTGTCGAGAGTGATGATCCTGGAGGGTGAAGAATCTGTGTTTATTTTGTGGATTGTGATGAGATGATGAGAGGAAGGATGAATTGTGTCCAGAGAGAGAGGGATCCGGGTCTGTGTGTAGTGGGATCAATATGTGTAAAGGGTTCAAGAAATCCAGGGAGAGAGGTTAGGATTTTCTGTATTGTGTCAGTGAGATGATGATAATTGAATCGAGTTGAGAATTTTCTGTGCTTGTGTGTGAGGTAGTGAGCAATGTATGTTCATGGAGAGAATCGGGTGAGAGGATTGTGAAGATTGTGAGAGCTTATCGAGAAGATGAGGGTGAGAATTTGAGAGCCAGGGGAGATGATCATCTCATCATGAGTGTGTAGTCTAGATTCTTCCCTCCCCTTTTACTGTTAACAAATTCCCCTTATTTGTAGCCAACTAATTCTGTCTTTTTCTGCAGGTTACTTGTATGGGAGAGGAGACCAATTTGGGGTGTTGGCAACAAGGCCCAACGACATTCAGGTATGTTGTTCCTTTAGTCAAATTTGATCATCTTTAACATAATTTCCATCCTTTGGATTTGTTGAAAAACTAACTTGATGATAGGCATGGATATGGCCTTGCTTTGTTGCTGTACTCCTGGGTGCATATTGACCCTGCCTTCCTAAGCTCACATTTACTTTCCCTATTGTCCTTGAAAATAAAATATTTACACTAACCAAATTTGCTTGAAGAAAAATAAATGCTAGTACAATGAAAACCAAATATGATGCTGATATGGTACTAAGTAGAATGATATGGGATGTGCTGACATATAATTTGGATCCCTCATGAAGTACAACACTCTGAATTTTTTCTTCATTCTTTGCAGGTTTGGAATAAGGGAAATGCATTTGGAATGAGCTCACTTAAAAGTACTTGAGGAACAAGAGCCAATTCATAAGGGAAATGAGGTGCACCAGGAGATGTGAAATCATGACATTCCATATGTATAAAAACCTTT
>AWUE01013170.1:0-11145 GCA_001974825.2 Corchorus olitorius
AAGCAATGATCCTTAACCAAGATTAGAATGAAGCAAGTGATCCTCAAACAAGACTAAAATGAAGCAATGATCCTCAGACAGGATTAAAATGAACCAATGATCCTCAAACAGGATTAAAATAAAGCAACGATCCTACAACCTAGGATTAAAATAAGGCAAAGATCCTCAACCAGGGTTAAAATAAAGCAATGATCCTTAACCAAGATTAAAATGAAGCAGTGATCCTCAAACAAGACTAAAATGAAGCAATGATCCTCAGACAGGATTAACTTATAAAGCAATGATCCTCAACCAGGATTAAAATAAAGCAACGATCCTCAACCAGGATTAAAATAAAGCAAAGATCCTCAACCAGGAATAAAATAAAGCAATGATCCTTAACCAGGATTAAAATGATGCAAATATCCTCCACCAGGATTAAAATAAAGAAGCGATCCTCAACTAGGATTAAAATAAAGCAACGATCCTCAACCATGATTAAAATAAAGCAACGATCTTCAACCAGGATTAAAATAAAGCAAAGATCCTCAACCAGGATTAAAATAAAGCAATGATCCTTAACTAGGATTAAAATGAAGCAATGATCCTCAAACAGGATTAAAATAAAGCAATGATCCTTAACCAGGATTAAAATGATGCAAATATCCTCCACCAGGATTAAAATAAAGCAGCGATCCTCAACTAGGATTAAAATAAAGCAACGATCCTCAACCAGGATTAAAATAAAGCAACGATCCTCAACCAGGATTAAAATGAAGCAGTGATCCTCAAACAAGACTAAAATGAAGCAATGATCCTCAGACAGGATTAAAATGAACCAATGATCCTCAAACAGGATTAAAATAAAGCAACGATCCTCAACCTAGGATTAAAATAAGGCAAAGATCCTCAACCAGGGTTAAAATAAAGCAATGATCCTTAACCAAGATTAAAATGAAGCAGTGATCCTCAAACAAGACTAAAATGAAGCAATGATCCTCAGACAGGATTAACTTATAAAGCAATGATCTTCAACCAGGATTAAAATGAAGCAATGATCCTCAAACAGGATTAAAATAAAACAATGATCCTCAACCAGGATTAAAATAAAGCAAAGATCCTCAACCAGGATTAAAATAAAGGAATGATCCTCAAACAAGATTAAAATAAAGCAATGATCCTCAAACATTATTAAAATAAATTGACAAAGTAGAATAGCCCTGAAGAAAATATGAAATGCTCGAAGGTCTTATCAAATACCCGGAGGACTTATCAGAATTAATACCCGGAGGCTTCTGAATTTGTGCCTGGAGGACTTATCAATGCAAACCTTGAATTGAGACCTTAAACAAGGATTTTAAACTTAAACATGAACTTTTAATGAAAAACATGATGAAATGAAATGGTACCCGGAGGTTTTATCAAATGGAAAGAAGCTTAAATTGAGCCTACTTGGAAGTAAAGCTTGACTCATATGGAAACGAGTTTGGCTTGTGGAAAAGCCTATATGGCTTGGATGGAACCAAGGCTTAAACTGATTCGTATGGAAACGAGTTTGGTTTGTGGAAAAGCCTAAATGGCTTGGATGGAACCAAGGCTTGAACTGACTCGTATGGAAACGAGTTTGGCTTGTGGAAAAGCCAAAGCATTCGGATGGAATCGATGCAAAATCTTGAAAATTGAATTTGAATCACGTGGAAGTGATCTTGGAAGAAAATACCTTTGAAAAATGACTCCGAATCTGATGTTGTAATTGAAAACTTCTTGGTTGATGATGAAAGAGGACCAATTTGCGGTCTACTGAAATAAACTACAGAAAAGATCGCCATGGATAAACTGAAGAAAAGATCGCCCTGGATCCATTAAAATGAATTGAAGAAGGACCGCCCTAGGTCAACTGAAATAAAGATCACCCTAGATCAACTGAAGTAATTGAGGAAAGATCGCCCTGGATCAATTAAAATGAACTGAAGAAAGATCGCCCTGGATCAACTGAAATAAACTGAATAAAAGATCGCCCTGGATCAACTGAAATAAACTGGAGAAAGACCGCCCTGGGTCAAGTAAGCTGAAGAAAAGATCGCCCTGGATCCATTAAAATGAATTGAAGAAGGACCGCCCTGGGTCAACTGAAGTAACTGAATAAAAGATCGCCCTGGATCAACTGAAGTAATTGAGGAAAGATCGCCCTGGATCAATTAAAATGAACTGAAGAAAGATCGCCCTGGATTAGCTGAAATAAATGAAGGAAAGATCGCTCTGGATCAACTGAAATAAATCTTCAGCAACCGAGAATTTCTTTGAAAAAAATTTGTTCTTGTGATGAGTTCCGATTGTTGAAATCTTTTCTTGGAAAGACCTGCTCTGAAAATATGCTTTAGTGTTGGTTAGAATGCACCATGATCTAATGTCAATGCATGGTAATGCATGATGTATGCATGATATGAATTTTCTTTTATTCGGGGTTCATGGTTTCGCCTGGTTCCGAAGTGTAACCCATCAAATCCTTTATCTTAGCACCTGCTATTATTGCTTGTTAAGTTATCTGCTCTGTGTTGACCTTATTCTGATCCCTTGTCTTTTTCCTTGCCCCAATTGGTCCTTATGCCCCCTTTCCTTTCTGAATAGCACCTGCTTTAACTTTTTGTTCCCTTGCCCCCTAGTGACCGTTTTACTTCTTCAAATCCCTATCTTTGAAAGTTTTGTGAACAGTTCTATGCATGTTAGCCCTTTATGATCAGTTATGAAATGAAATGCAAGTATTCAAAAGCAGTTATTATTGAAAAACACACATGTATTTCATCTAGACTATACTTAAATAGTAGATACAAGAAAGATAGCGCCTCCTGACAATGAATACTCTGACGACGATTTGTTGACGTGCCAAAGAGTTCTCAAAACAATTTTGGTGTTGCTATTCCTGACTCAGTCTGGACCAGACACTTACCCTTTCGACATTAAGAGACAGTCTTGAAGCATGTTCTCCACTGATTGTACTTTTTCAATCTGAACTGATTTCTTTGTAGGCTTTCAATCTGGACTGATCCATTCATCTCATTCTTTTCCTGCTCTTCTTTGCTATCCTTGGCTTTCAGGATCCCCATCCTTGCTCTAGACTGCCTTTTCAGGTTTTCACCCTAGAGTTTTTCCTTCATCATTTTTCAATTTTTTTTGTTTTTGTTTTTGTTTTGTTTTGTTTTTTGTTTTTTGTTTTTTTTTTTGCACTTGAAAGCCCCAAATTCACCCGAAAAGCTTTTTGAAAATTTTGACCCAAAACATTTTGCAAAAGGACTATTATTTGGTTGAGGAAAAATCTCTTCTCGAATGTCCTCACTTGATCAAAGATAGACTTTTACTAGGCACGTAACGTAGGTTGGGGTTCGGGGTTGCCAAAGAAAGGATAAATAGGCCCAAAATGTGTTTAAGGGTGTTTGAATCAAGGATCATTTTTCTCAGCTATCCCCACATTCCATTTTCCAACTTCATCGTCTTTCATTTCATTTCAGTCATTTTCTTTTCTTTTTCTTCAATCTCCCACTTTTCTTTTTCTTTCGTTTCAATTACTTTTGATTTGAACTTTCCAAATGGAATGAATTCACTGACTTTCGTGATCTCAATTCAATATTTCATTTATGGGAACTAATCCTTCCTCGACTTTGCCCCCCAATGTGGAGGGTGATCCTGGATTAGGGTTCATTTGAAAAAAAACTTATTAGACTCAAAGGGGACAACAAAGGATATATTCTACAAGTGAAGGGAATAAGAAAGAAAGCAATTTATCACTTCAAGATTGGACATTTTCATTGAAGAGCATCCTCGTAAAAACAAATTTTGAAAACCATTTTTTTTTTGAAAAATCATTTTTTCGAAAAAATCTTTTGAAAGCATGTGACTCTTTTGAAAATCATTTGATTGGACTCCTCTAGAGATTCCAAGTGCTATTTTTCTTTCCTTTTGTCCAACCTCTTTCTTTTTTAGGCCAAGTTTCCTTATTCTTTTTTTTCTTCGTCTTTCGAATGGGAACTTATCGCGAGAGAACTCTGCCCCTTAGCAGGAGAGTCATTCGTGAAAAATCCAGATCATTTATAACATTTTAAGTTTCCTTAGTGTTCAAGCTTATCAGTTCTGTAGATTCCATGTGGAGCGAATATGTTGTTGTCTCAAAAGGTCTGAGGGTAGTGCCTGTTCCTCAGTGTCTTCATAGTCAGGTTCATTAGCATTTTCATCACTGAACCTTGGCTCGTCTGGAGCGTCTTTGCATTCATTGTCAATCAGCCTGAACAGTAGAATATATATACACATATTATATATATATATATATATATATACATATAATGGAAAGCAAAAGAAATAACAAATGATAATAGAATAAGTGAATGAAGAGAATATAAAAACTTATGTAAACTTTTGAAATGTACTTTATTTTATTACTCATGATAAAGGAAAAACATGTAGAATAATATGCATGAGAAAGAAAGCCCAACATAGAACTGTTCACCAACACTCTTAGGCATAAGTGCCGGGATTGAAGTTATTATATCGCCATACTACTAGAGCAAAACAACATTCATATCCGACATATCTCTTGAAATCAACAAACTAAATCCAAAGCATTCATCTTCTTTCAGCAAGGTTTCAACCACAACACTGGTGCCTAAACCCTTGTGATCCCTCATGCATCTTTCTCGCAAGACTTCTCCATACAAAACTCAATTTGATGCCCATCCATCAGCCCTTGCAGTTTTTCTCTAAACTCTGGGCACTCACAGACTCCGTGCACTATGCCATGATACGGGCATACCTCTTCCAACTCTCCGTCCCCGAACTCTCCCATTTCAACCATTCTTGCTTTCACCAAAGCTTTAAAAACTGTACCTAGAGGAGTATTTATCTCAGAAATCTTTCGTTTGACAAGCCCTCCGGTTTCAACCATGTTTGCTCGGGTTTCTCCATGAGCTGGCGAATGATTGACTTGTGCCACATTGCCAAAACTTAGCTTTACAGACCTTACTAATTCTTGTACGGCATACTTCAATCGCAGACAATTCTCCGTTGTATGCCCCTCGGACCCGGAGTGATAATCACAATGAGTTGAAACATCATACCATACGCGCAATGGAGGTTTCATGGGATTAACACATGGCAACCTTTGCAGTAAATTTTGCTGGAGTAGTTGAGGCAGAAGTTCAGTGTAAGCGCATGGAATTGGGTCAATGGGGACATTGCTCTTCGCGGGATTGGAATTTCCAGGAGAGTAAATTGGAGCTCTTTGATGTGCTGGCCGTGAGAAACCTGGGATAGAACTTGGACGGAAAGGTGCCACTCCAACTGCGTTGATGCTTCCTAAGTACTGATAACCGTAAGGATATGTCTGAGGTGGTGCATAGTACCTGTAAGCATGGTAAGAAGGTTGGACTGGCCTGGGTGGGCGGTAGTAGTTGACTGAGCCCTGACTATACTGAGGATAATTGTGCACTGGAGGTGGATAATAAGGCATATAAGGCTCCTGGTTGACATTGCTGACCTCATCCTTCTTCTTTCCAACGGATCCTTTGTTAATCTCATTTGGAATTATGAACTTCCCCGCCTTGATGCTATTATCGAGCTTCTTTCCTATCACCACGATCTTTGCAAATGGTTCGCCCGACATGCTGAACAACTTGTCATAGAAGATTGACTTTTGAGTATCAATAAAAAGCCCTGAAATTTCTGACTACTCTATCGACGGCCTAACCTAAGCGGCCATATCCCTCCAGCGTTGAGCAAAATCTGTGTAGCTCTCAGTAGGCTTCCTTTCTAGGGCTTTCAGAGATTCCCTATTTGGGGCCAAGTCCACTAGGTACCTGTATTGGTCAATAAAAGCCTTGGCGAGATCATCCCAGGAACGAATGCGATGCTTATCAAGCTGGTTGTACCATGTGGAGGTCGTTCCTGCTAAGCTATCCTGAAAGCAATGGATCATAAACTTTTCATTCGCTGCATAGGGACCCATCCTCCTCGCATAGCTTTTCAGGTAATTGTTTGGGTAATCCTTGGTCCCATCAAATTTCTCGAAATCCGGGACTTTGAACTTCGGCGGTATGACCAAATCATCTACCGAAGACAGCTCTGCAATATTGATGAGTTGATGATAACTACTTGAGCCTTCTAACCCGCGAAGCCTTTCATTAATCAAGCTTATCATGCGCTTGTTTTCATCTGCTGAATCATCCTACTTCATTCCAGCGGCCCAGAATGGCTTGTCTTGACCTGCAGCTAATGTTCCTGAGTCATAGTGCATTGGATTCTCATATGGGTCATGCGGATCCTCCCCTCGAGCTGTAGCATAGTAGGGTGCTGTGGGATAATAGACATACCCTAATGGCGTGTCATTGACTGCATCAACATGCACTTTGCCATTGCTTTTAGGGTTCTCGACTTTTCCATCATAACTGGTTGCTTTTCCATTAGCCATCCCTTCCTTTGCCGAGGTTTCCTGAGCTGCTGTCAGTATGGCTATTGCTTCCAAAGTTTGTCTTAGTTGTTCCTTCATTTCATCCCTGTCCCGCTTCAATTCCTTAAATTCTTCACTATGCTGACCTGCCATTGGTTTAGCTTTTGACCTCCTGAAGTACTGGTGTTGAGCTATCTTGGAACCTTTAGAACGAGACCACGAATTAGAACCCCCTCATATTAATGTACTCCAACCTCCAATTATTGCAAGTGATGTAATGATGCATGATAAATTGTACCAAATTAAACATGAATGCAATGCAATTCTGCCATAAGCAATGAAACGCACAAAACAACCCGGAATCTTCCATCGAAGTTTTACGAATTTCACCTCTCACATCCAGGCTTTAATTGCCTCAAAATAGTGTCCAATTAAAACCCTTCATTTGTCGGCATGCATAAATACTTATGATGACTACATAATGCATGATCGATGCTTTGTATGAATGCAATTTGCCGTAGGACAATTGGAATGAAAGATACTTGATTAAGCTTTCTGAGACAAAATCTGATACATTACCAAAATATTCAATATAAAATTCCATTTTAAGTACAATGTTGATTTATTATCCAGTAACAACTTGGACTAAACTTCATGATTACTAAGTCTGCTTTTGAATGAATTTCTTTTATTATGAGCAAGGTGTCATGGTCTCTTGTTCTTAATCAAGCATCTTTTACTCTGATTGTAACCTGGCAAATCCTACAAACGCACGTGAATGCTGAATGCTGAAAAAGGATCAGAAAAAAAATAAGGAAACAAGGAGATGAGTTAGTAACCACAAGGAAATCAAGCGAAAACAAATGACTGAAAATTAAAGGAAAGTTATGCCCATTTTTATTTCCATGTTAACAAAACCTTTTATTTTCCCGAGAAATCTAAAAGGACGAAAATGCCCTTGGGGTGGGTGGTCTATTTATTGAGAGTAAAAGGGGTTACTCTCTCTGCAGTCCTTATTTTGAAAAACGAGAGGTAAGAGTAAGAGATGTTCCTTATGTGTACCAACTTATATGTCGGCTTGGTCCACTTACACCTAGAAGGTTCCCAATTTTGACCCGGCAAGGTCTCATTGGGTGGAGGTCTTTCGCACAACCTGCACGGGGATCTGGTTGGTCCAACGAAGGCTCGCTTATTACACCTCCCAAAATCTAATCAAGATGGACAAAATGTAAATGCAAGATGCAATCTAAGTGACGTGGGTGAAGGAACAACCTACCATTGCCCTAAAACTACACCTTACAGACCTAGTAATTAACCACAACAAGAGACAAATAAAACAACAAGATATGAGTGAAAATAACATAAATATCAAAGCATAAAAGCAATAACACATCAAACAAAACAAAGCAACCATTTATTAACCCCAGATCTTATTTAAACTAAGTGAGGCCTGACTCTCTAAGTCCCCAGCGGAGTGGCCAAGCTGTCGAAATGTTCGGGTCCGGGGAACCCTGTCGAAACGATGTTGGAAATGGAGTCGCCACTAATCTTTTTTCTAAGGTGTAATTAGCCACCTAATTGTCTTAATCAGTCTAATGAAGTCCAGTGCTTGGCATGGGACCCACTAAACTTATGGGTCCGGTCTTGTCACCTAGACGTAGGTTCGGGAGTCATTTACGCCCGAGGAAGGATCAACACCCCCGGCACGCCCGTCAAGTGACGGTACCTCTAAGCCAAACTAGATCTAATTGTGGGTCAATAACAAAAGGTTTCTTTTAGTATGTTTTAAAGGAAATGACCATTTTACTTCTTTATATCTTGTTAATTCCTAGAAACTATGAACGCTTAATGATGCATAAAATTGGTGAATTTTAGTTTATCAATAAACAACCATATACTTGAAATCAACTTGAAACCCTTCCCACGCATTATGGAGGTATTTCGAGTATGACTCAATCTCGGAGCAGAAACCAAGAATTCGTACCCGAGTACACTTACTTAGAATCCACCCGTCATCATAAAAGACAATTGTTTATCGATTCTTTTTCATTTTTTCCTTTCTTCTTTTTTCTAGATATTAATGCATGTATGAAATGATGAATGCAAATTCTGATTTATTACTTGATTAATAAAAAGGAGTTTATTTGAATTAGCCTTCACGAACCTAGCCCGGCCTTCTGGGGATATTCGTAAATGTCATTCAATCTCGGGGCGAAATCTCGAGTGGTCGTGCCCGAGCACCTTTACCCGAGATTAGCCCGTCGTAGTTAAAACGCCTCTTTATTAATTGAAACTTACAATGGTGGCATGAAATGCAAACAATTACAATAACTGAAAATAAATATGGCATGCATGTGTTAATTACTAATTACCAAACTAATTTAAATTAATTACAAGCCCAAATATAATCGAATTAACAAATAAACTTAAAGAAACTAGAAGCTAATGGCCGAATTGGACAACTGGGGACTTTTCTGTACATCAAGAAAATAATTAGCAAAGTTCAGGAAACAAACTGAGAGAATCAAAACGAATCAAGAGAGAAATCCAAAATCGAAGACCAAAGTAAAAGCAGATTGAACTTAAACGAATGAGAATATGGGTCATGGGATATGCTTACACTTCAAATGAATCTGGTTTAGGAAATCAAATTTTAAACTCCAAATCTTAATGCCCAAATTAAAAGTCACTTAAAAGGATTCACCAATTTCTTTTAAGTTATTTTCAAATTTGGAAAATTGGGTTTTTAACTCCAAGCTTTGTTGTTTTTTTTTTTCCAAAAATTAAAAAAAAATGACCCAAAGTGTCTTAACATGTCATCCTCAAGTCATCTTTAATCTAGGAAAAATTATAGCTTTAAGTCAAAATCCCGATTTTCAACCAAAATCCGTTTAAATTACTTTCTACTTGAATCATCAAGATCTCAAAATCAATTTCGCCGTGAATAAACTCCATTTTCATTAAAAATTCAATCTTTAACCTAAATCCCAATTTCCATACTCAAATTAGTAAAATTCAAGAAACAAAAAGCACAAATTAAGTACCAATAATGTAAATCAAGCACCAAATTGCAAAATTCTAGCATAATTTCTAAAATTAGGGATTAAATTGAATAAATCAGGGATCAAATTGCATTTAATCAGGAAATTGACTTGAAATTAGGGACTAGGCCGCATAAATTAAAAATAAAATCTTAAATCAAGGGCAAAATTGAACCAATTAACAAACACAAACCTAAATCAGGGACTATATTGAAAACGGAAAAAAGTATAAGGTTTTATGTTTATTGAAAAACAAATCAAGAGATTTAATTGTATCAATTTAAGGGTTCAATTGATGAAAGTTAGAAATTTTACCTGAAGTGATGAATTTCAATTCCACAAAACACTGATATGGCGTCATTTGGAATAAAACTTCAAGGCACTATATAAATCCACATGTCTTCTTCTTCCTCAACACTTAAAAAAAGTCCTGAAACCCTAGCCGCCCCATATTTAACCACCGGAAATCGCCATGCGGTGTCTCCGCCGCGCCACAGACAAATTTCACGGCTGTTGAGCCCGAAAACCTCCGACCATGGCCTTGTCCACACCTCGAAGTCGATTCCGGTATCGGTTTGCCTTAAAGATGCCTCCAACCAGTTAGATCTGAACCTATTTCTCCCCTAGATCCGGTGAAGCCCGAAACCTATGCGAAGCAACGCTATACGCCACAAAAGGGTCTCGGATCCGGCGAGACTAACCACCACAAAGCCTCAACACTAAATCTTTTCCCAAACTAGAACAAGACGAATCAAAATCCTTTGGATTTCCTCAAAACCGAACCCAACACCGAGCCTCTTTCACTACGAATCTGACCATTCCACTGTCGGTTTCTCACAAAACTTGACTCCCCGCCTCTCTCTTGCTTCTCATACTCGAATCCCACCCTTCCTTTCCACAAACAAAGCTTTAACTCGAATAGGGATGACTCCACCCGAATCAAAAAATGGCAAGCTCGATCTCTTCAACACTACCGGGAATCAACGATCAAAGGAAAGGGTAAGTCGCTTTCTCATCCTTTTTTGGTATTCTTTGTTTTCTGTTGTAGATGTTGAATTGGGTTTCGTTTTCTGTGAGAGAGGGTGTGGCCTGAGAGATAGGTGCTACTTGATGGAGAGGGAGTGTATGTATGCTTCCTGCAGTGGAGTGGTGAAACAAAAAAATGAGAGGGTGAGATGGGAGAGTGGTGTGTCGAGAGTGATGATCCTGGATGGTGAAGAATCTGTGTTTATTTTGTGGATTGTGATGAGATGATGAGAGGAAGGATGAATTGTGTCCAGAGAGAGAGGGATCCGGGTCTGTGTGTAGTGGTATTAATATGTGTTAAGGGTTCGAGAAATCCAGGGAGAGAGGTTAGGATTTTCTGTATTGTGTCAGTGAGATGATGAGAATGGAATCGAGCTTGATAATTTTTTGTGGTTGTGTGTGAGGTAGTGAGCAATGTGTGTTCATGGAGAGAATCAGGTGAGAGGGTTGTGAAGATTGTGTGAGCTTATCGAGAAGATGTGGGTGAGAATTTGAGAGCCAGGGAAGATGATCATCTCATCATGAGTGTGTAGTCTAGATTCTTCCCTCCCCTTTTACTGTTAACAAATTCCCCTTATTTGTAGCCAACTAGTTCTGTCTTTTTGTGCAGGTTCCTTGTATGGGAGATGAAACCAATTTGGGGTGCTGGCAACAAGGCCCAACGAC
>AWUE01013172.1:0-19228 GCA_001974825.2 Corchorus olitorius
ACAAGTCTTGGAGGAGAAGGTGGATGGATGTCCATCTTGATATCTGCTTTCGCAATCTTGGGGACTTCCATTGGTGGAGTAGGGACGCCAGCCATGCTAGGAACACCATCGTCATTGAAGAAAAATTGAGAGAAGTTTGTCGAATCAGGTTCATATGGTTCCAAACCATCCCTTGTTTCACTTAACACTCCTTCAACTTTCTTCACAATTGGAATGTCGACAACATCATGAAATTCACCTTCAACCTTACTTGGTTCAGGATGGACGGGTTCCTCCCATGATGATGTCGCTTCGATCGATGCCTCATGATATTCCCTTGCATTTTTGGCTACCTCTTCTGGCGTCAGGACTTCTGCTTCCTCGATTTCTTCTTCATCTTGGCTCCTAGTAAGTACCAATTCAAGTTCATCTTCATGGTGAAGTGATTGAACTTGTTCAAAACAAATTTCAATGGCATCAATGGCACAGATAGAATGAATCTCAGCAGGAGATTTCATGGCTTCATAAATATTGAATTCAATGAGTTTCCCATCAAATTCCATGCTGAGTTTTCCATCGTGGACTTCATATTTTGTTCTGGCTGTGGCAAGAAAAGGTCTTCCTAGCAGCAACAACAAATGAGGTAGATGATGGTCATCTTCACTCATCTTCAGGACATAGAAATCTGCAGGAAAAACAAAATCTCCAATCTGCACTAAAACATCTTCAACTAAACCCTCGGGTTTAATGTTAGTTCTATCAGCAAATTGTATAGTCAGATCAGTTTTAGTCACAGGTTCAATTTTCAATTGTGAATAGACAGAATAAGGCATGATGTTAATTGGAGAACCAAATTCACACATGGCCTTTTCTATCTGACTCTTTCTTATTTTACAAGGAATAGAAAAAGATCCTATATCATGGCATTTGTGATGCAGTTTTCTCTGGTATGCAGCAGATACATTCTCATTCATGCAAGCATATTTTTCAGAAAACTTACTCTTAGTCATGCATAATTCTTTGAGAAAATTTGCGTACCTGGGTTTTCGGACAACTTTATCAAGCAATGGAATATTTACCTCTATATTCCGTAGTGAATTAAGTTGCATTGCAAACCTTTGAGGGAACGGTATTGGATCATACTTCTCTTGCATCTCTTCCATCCATTCTTCTTCTGCTTGAATTTGAGCAGCGGTTGCTGGTGAAGTGCGCTGAGCTCTCTTGTTTTTGGTTGGAATCTCCTTTCTTCTTGGCGATTGAATGTTGGGCACAGCTTCTGGTGGTGGTGCAGTAGAGAAAGCAGGTGCTGTCGGAGGTGGAAGTGGAACATCAGGTGACTCCGTCTTTAGCGCATTCCACTGTTGAGCTCCTTGGATTGAATTGATTGCATAACCTTGCTGGGTCGAATTCAAGGGTGATTGCTGAACTTGAGGTTGATTCACCATTTGATTCGAGATCATTTGCTGGACTAGATTGGTCAAAGAAGAGATGGTTGTATTAACCTTGTCAAAACAATCATTAATTCCTTGAAGAAATTCTGGTTCAGGCTCGATCGTCGAACTCCTTGGTGTGCTGAATTGATAGATATTGTCTGCCATCTTGTTTAATAGCTTCCTCGCCTCTTCAGGAGTTTTGAATCTCAAACCGCCTCCATTGGTGGCATCAATATTGGTTTTATCTGATTGAGATAACCCATCATAGAAGTTTTGGATTAAAAATCCTTCACTTAAGCCATGATATGGGCAACTCTCACATAGTTTGTTGTACCTTTCCCAATATTGGTACCACTTTTCGTCTTGTGATTGGCAGCTAGCAAAGATCTTCTTTCTGACTTCAGAAATTCTTGAGTTTGGAAAATATCTTTCCAAGAATGCTTCTTGTAGTCCATTCCATGAGGTGATAGATTTCGGTGGTAGACCCCAGAACCATTCTCTTGCTTTTCCTTCCAAGGTAGATGGAAAAGTTCGCAGCTTCACTTGTTCTTCAGGCATTCCAGTGATCAAGGCACACTTGGTGTAGAAGGCTCACAGATGCTCATGTGGATTTTCATACTCTTCTCCATGGAAAACTGGTAGTAAACGGATTACTCCTGGCTTCAATTGGTAGGACATATCCATGTCAGGATAATCAATGCAGAGGGGTTTCATCTCGCGTGCGAAATTCAACTCCCCTAGGGAACGTGTTTGCTCCATCGGATTTTCTACAAAACAAAGATGATCAAGTGCAAATCAAATAGAAAAAGAAAAGCAAAAGAAAATAATAAACAATCTCCCCGACAACGGCGCCAAAATTTATGATCGGTCGTCAGCAAATCATAAAAATAAAATCCCAACAATTACTAACTAAATATAGTTAGGGCAAGTAGGGGTCGATCCCACAGAGAGATATGTTATTATTCTTTTTCTTAAAACAAACAAACAAAATAAAGAAGGTTTTTTAAAGTAAAATTAAATCAAATCAAACTACCAATTTAAATTATCTAAGAAAGCAATCAAGAAAATTAAAGAAAACAATTAATTAAAAGCAAAAGATAAATTGAGAAAATAAATAAGAGAATCCTCCAACATAGAATTAATATCCCTCTTGACAATAATAACACGGATCATTGATATCTAAAGATTATGAAAACAATGGATAGCTTGCTTGGAATTTAATCCTAAATTACCTTAATTAGATAAAGCTCTTGATCCAGTGTGAATTATCCCTTTTATGCTTTAAACAATTACCTCTTGATCCAGTGTGATAATTACTCAAGAATAAAGCATTAAGATCTAGTAATTTACAAGCACAATGGGCAATTAAAAATTTGTCAAAGATTCTTAAATCCCTTGGAAGGAAGATCCTTCGCTTCCAATTGCTACCAAACAATTAAATCCGAAGATCCTTCAAGATTTTAATTTAGCTAATGCTACTTAATTTATCAAGAAAGTGCGCGCTTCAATCTATCAAAACAAGCAACATAGAATTCATGCAGAGATATTAAGAAATACCCTTTTAATTTTCATATAAAAGCACAAAATCTCACCATGATATAAGTCAAGAGATCAATTAAATTCTACATTGGAGAAAAGAAAAGGATTACTCACTCATGAATTGAGTGAGCATCCAAAGAATAAGAAGAAAACTTACAGGACTTGAAGGCGAAATCCTCCTCTTGAGTAACCTAGGGTTGCCGCCCCTCTCTATGCAAAGAGGGGGTACGGCACCCTAGCCCTAAAACTAGAAGAAAAACTAGAACTAGAAGAGAAAATTATCTAGATATTGTGTGTGATTTGTGTTACAGGAGGTGGCTATTTATAGTGGAAATAATCCTAGAAAATCCAATCCTAACTTGGAAAGGGGTCTAAGTCAGTTTTGAGTCTAACTTAGAATTTAAGTTAGATTAAAAATCTTCCTAGAGTAGAATCCAAGTTAAAATAGGATCCTGAAATTTTACTGAATTCATGCAGGAACTTCGACGTCATTTTTGGACTTGAAAACGGAAGAACTGGGTCTTGAACTTCAAAGGAAAGTTGTAGATCTCGGAGTTATCTTTCCAACGAGTACTCATGGGCTTCAAACGGAGGTCTGAGCAGAAAGTTATGATTTTTCTACCAAAACTGCGCCTGAATCCTAATCCTGTTAGGACTAGAATCGGGAATTTACGGGATTTTGGATATTTCCTTGAATATAGGAGTTATTAATTGGGATTTTTAATTCCAATTAATAATTATATGGGCTGAGTATTTTCCCATATTAAATATCCAAAATTCCTTAGCTTCCGGACTTCTTCATGGCTTGTCTTCAATCCTTCGCAATTAAAGATCCATTCTTCAATTCTTGCTTCTTGGAAATTATTCTTCAATGGTCTTCAAATCTTCAAATTGTCTTCAATAAGTCTTCAAACACGAACTTCGAATCTCCAAATCTATACTCAAAATTACTTTGCTCATATCTGTGTAAAAAGTCATCAAAATAGCTCCAAAAGTAGTGAAAATTATCAAATTATCAATTTCACATCTCATAAAGACTCAAATCACAGATATTAACAAAATAACATATATTTAAGCATAAATAGATCCAAAAACATAATAAAATAGCCATAAAAATAGGGTTGTTTTTGGCTCGATCAGTTAGCATACAACTTCTCAACCCTAAGTACATCTAAAACACAACGCAAATGCTCAACATGATCCTCTAAAGTGCGGCTATACACAAGTATATTATCAAAGTAGACAACAACAAACTTGCCAATAAAAGCTCTTAAAACATGGTTCATTAGTCTCATAAAAGTGCTAGGTGCATTAGTCAATCCAAAATGCACAACTAACCATTCATACAATCCAAGTGTAGTTTTAAAGGCAGTTTTCCATTCATCACCCTCTTTCATGCGAATTTGATGGTACCCACTCTTAAGATCTATCTTAGAAAATACACAAGCACCGTGCAATTCATCTAACATATCATCAAGTCTAGGTATAAGATGACGATACTTAACTGTTATGTTGTTGATAGCTCGACAATCAACACACATTCTCCAAGTTCCATCCTTCTTTGGAGTAACCAACACGGGAACAACACATGGAGAAATCAACATACATTCTCCAAGTTCCATCCTTTTTTGGAACAAGCAACACAGGAACAACACATGGGGAAAGGCTTTCTCGCACATAACCCTTTTCAAGCAACTCTCCAACTTGTTTCTCCAACTCCTTAGTCTCTTCAGGATTTGTCCTATAAGCTGGCCTATTAGGAATTTATGCTCCAGGGATGAAATCAATTTGATGTTCAATCCCTCTAATGGGTGGTAATCCACTGGGAATTCCTTCAGGAAACACATCTGCAAATTCATTCAAAAGAGAAACAAATTGCTTGGAAGATTTCCAGCCAAGTTGTTAGTACTCATTAGTGTATTTCGAAACAAAAGTAAGATCATGTAAGAATTCTCATGCAAAGCTCTCTTAATCTCACTCTTAGTAGCTAACATACACTATTTAACAACTTTCCTAGAGTTTTCTTTCTTTTCTCCCAAAACAGCCCTAGTTTCAATGCTACAATTAGGTTCGGATTTGTTCTTTTCCTTATCCCTAAATTCAGCATCCAATTTAGCAAAATCCTCTCTCAATTTTAATTGATCTTTTAAAGCTTCTTGAGGTAATAAAGGAATTAAAGTAATAGGAACTTTACCGCAAACAAAAGAAAACCTATTTGTCTCCCCATCATGATGTACTTTGTTGTCATATTGCCATGACCTCCCAAGCAAAACATGACAAGCTTGCATAGGTAAGATATCGCACAAAACATCCTCTTTGTACTTGCCCAAAGAAAGAGTAACTAAAACTTGTTTGTTAACCATAATTTGTTCTCTATCATTGAACCAACCTATGTTATAGGGTTTAGGATGCTTCAGAGACTTTTTTGAGATGTCTACCAAAGTGGGAAGATAAGAAACCTTGTTGCACGAAGATCATGAACGACAAAATTCGTCGTATGACACTTACTATCAAGAGCCGAACTTCGAACTTGGCATAACTGAAGTCAAGGCTGACTGACCTGTTGAATGTCTGTCGTTAGTCAAAGCTGGAATAGGTCATCCTCAGACATAAGAACGCATAGCTATGTAATATCAACGTCAAGCAGAAATGAAACACATGATGGGAGTAGAACTTACTCATTTGACGTGTCAAAGACTAACGAAGTTTTTGATTTCTTATTTAAGTCATGTATGATTAAGCTTCCTCCAGGTCATGTCATTCCTTCGTCAGACAACCTCAAGGGAAAAGAGTATTGCAAGTACCACGACCCATGGAGACATACGACCAACAACTACACCGTGTTCAAGAATATAGTGCAAAAAAAGATTGATCGTGTCATACTCAAGTTCCCTGAACCTCCTAAGAAGGACATGGGGGTCGACAAATATCCATTTCCCCAAGGATGGTCGACTAACCAAGGAGGAGAAAACTAAAGGTGCAATAGAGGTCGAAGTAGCCCAAGCTGATGAAGAAAAGAGGTCAAATTCAGCCACCAAGACTGCGATGGTCGAACCTCTCAAGAAAGATAAACGTCGTCGTCATACCATGCCAATGGGTAGACCCAGCAATGGCAAACATGCTTCAAAAACTTTGGGTAGTTGGTATGATCAACCTATGACTCCAAGATCAGTCATTCAATGACTCAAGGCTCCAAGAAGAAATATAGAATATCCATCATCTGACGATGGTATGGATTATTCTAACTACCCTCAGAGGTCAGAATCAAAGAAAGGAGTTCAAAGGAAACTTGACTTTTCAACCTAAACTCCACGCAAGGAAAGATCCAAAGATCATCATACTTCAAGAATTGAAGATAAATATGGATATTGGAAAAATGAGACATATTTTCCAAATCCTAAGAAAAGTCAGCATAAGTCTTCTTCAGCACCATCTTCATCTCATCTGACACACAAACAACCTACTAGGGGGCATGAGTTGGATTCGCAGGATCAACTTCCTCCCATACCATGCTCCAAGAAGGCTCGACGTGAAATTCGACCTTGATTAGATCAAAAGAAAGATGAGTATCGTGTTGCAGCTGTGAATAAGGAAGTGCAACACGTCATAAACATGTTGAGCAAAACACGAGACCTCGAATGGTCAAGCCATCTTCTAAAACCCAAAATGGAGTATGGCGCAAAGTTCAACATCCTAAGTTTCATAACCGACCTAAGCAGAGAAACATGAACACTTGGAGGAGGCATGAGCTAAGGAAAAGAGCTAAGGCGAGAAAAGAAGAAAAGGAAAATCCCAAAGAAGAGGATGATACAGACAGGTTAGGTTCGACCACTGAAGTTGCTATGGCCGAACCTCCCAAAGAAAAAGATTCATTCACTATCACATCAAAGACATCCATTCGTGAGTTAGTGAACAGAGACTATGAGTTGTACAAAGCTATGATAGCAATTGAAGAAGCAAAGCTTTACGAACGAGAGCTCAAGTTAAATAAAAGAGATGCAGAACTTCAAGACATGAGGCAATCCTTGAATGACATAGTCCATGGCAATGAAGAAAATTCAAGTCTTGACTTAGCCAAGAGGGCTTAAATGAATGAAGAAGATGTTCTGCTCTACAGACAAATGGCTATGGATGCACTGATCATAGAATATGAGCCTAGTAATAAGGAAATCTATAGTAAAGATGAAAAAGAATCTTACTATAGAAATTTTCCTTACAATGCATTGCAAAAGAAGTTTGAGACATGGCCACTTTTCGAAATTACTTACTGATCTGCTTCACATTGAAGAAAATCTCCCACATTGGAAGATTGAAATCTTACTTGAGAATGTGAGTCTGACTAATGCCAAGAAGGAGGTCGAGCATGAGCATTACGCACACATTGAAGCTGAAAATGTTCTCATGGCAAAAAAAGAAGCAATAGACGACATTGCTCGAAACCTTCTTAAGCAAATCGCTTTCAAGGAAAAAGAAGAACTTGAAACATCTATACCTGACGTACAGATGGACGTGGATGTTGATACACCCGACCATCTCCCATTCGATCAACCTTCACTTGACCAACAGATGAAAGACAATGCAAGTCAAGGAGATGACGAACACTCAGCAAGTGAAGAGGAATCCTTGCTAGCTGAAGACTTTGAAGACAAGTCAGTCGACTCAATTGTCTTCGGCCAATTCATGGTCAGTCTTCACTGCCATACTCTTACACTGCCTTGCACATTCGCAGCAAAAAGATGCGCACAAGTGGTCGTTGTACGGTCTACACCCTAATGGGGATATAGAAGAAATAATCAAAGTTCCTCAAAAAGAAGTCATACACTCGAGGGGCAATTATTCTGACAATGCCAAGGCTATAGTTTTCACTAAGCCTGGCGAAACTTCTACTTACCACGTTAAGTCTTTGTACATCAAGGCTTATATTGATGGTATTCCTATAAACAGAGTCCTAGTCGACAATGGAGCAACTGTCAACATTCTTCCTTTTTCATCATTGAAAAGATTAGCAAGTGCAGTGATGATTTGATCCAGTCAGATGTCAGTGTCAGTAACTTCTCTAGCGCCATCAAGAAGACTAGAGGAATACTACCTACACATTTGACCTTTGGCTTAGAAACTTCCATTAAAACATTTTTTTGTAATTGACTCTTCGTCAATTTACAATATTTTGCTTGGAAGGGATTGGATTCATGCCAATTGGTGTGTGCCATTATCTTTACACCAGATGCAGTTATTTTGGAATGGCATAGAAATTGAGGTGGTCAAGGCTGATAGTCGACCATTCAAGGTAGAATCTCATGCAGTGGATGCAAGGTTTTATGATGGAACCGTTGGACCAGTCAGATTCATGGGTCAGGATAAGTATGGCCGACCATATCCATCATTTCCACTGAACAAATTCAACAAGATGCTTTCTCGGGCTGAAGGTAGCAAAGTCTATTTAGAATGAAAGAATTACATTTGGAATGAAGGTACTAATTTAATTTACATAAGATAAACCTAGGATTTGAATGAATTGTTTGTTTGATTGATCTAGGATCCATACTTGTCAAGAGTGATGTTTAACTTATGTTGTAGAGCCTTTTTTAATATTGAATTTTGTTTAATAATTGCTGCAATCTTTTATTTTTATTAGTTTAATTCAATTGCTCCTTTAATCCTTGCTTTTAAGTTGTTTGTTTAATGAAAGAAAGAGAAACCAACTTCCTTGTGGGATTCGACCCTTGCTTACCCTACTGCCAGAGTTTTGCGAGGAATTTATTTTTTATCTGCTTCCAATTGTTGACTACATGTTGGAGGTGGTCAACTTCTAATTAATTTCTTGCTAGATAAATGTAACTCTTGCTTGCTTGGGTTTAAATTTGCTATTTTACTTTGCTAGTATTTTTCTTTGTGTGGGGTAATTTCTTTTGTTCTTTTTATAGTAAAACCCTATGTATATACAAATGGGCTAATTGGGTTGGATTTGGGTTCGGTTATGTAGGTTACGTCAGTTTCGGGCTAAGAAAATTTTGGGTTATACGGATTCGATTTATTTTCGGTTTCATATTGGGTTGGGTTGGGTTCGGATCGCTCAAATGTAGGGTCATTTGGGTTCGGGTCAATTCTAAAGTTCGGGTCTTTTCGGTTTTGGGTCATATGGTTCGGATGTTTTCAGGTTTAAGCCTCGGATTTTCGGGTTCGGGTCTTTTCAGATTCTGGTCATTTAAATATAAATAATCCAAATTCGGGTAATTTAGGATTAATTTCTCGGGTTGATTAGGTTCGGGTAATTTTAAGTTTGGGTCGTTTTAGGTTCAGGTCATTGAGGATTTGGGTCCGGTCATTTCGGTTTCGAATTGGGCGGATTTTTTGGTGACATAGGGTTTGTTTCAGGCGGTCGCGTCAGATACCCGCGCTCGGGTCAAATTTTGCCATCTCTAGTAATAGGCTTCTTTAGGACAACATTAGTAGTATGCTTAAGATTTTAATTTTCATCTAATTTAAACATATTGGGTCACGTGCAACGTACGTGAATGTGACTAACTAGTTATATTTAAAAGTACGAATGTTGTAAAACTTTTGAATCGATTATTATACCCTTGTTTTATTTAATTAAATCTAATATCTTTATAACAATTTTATTTTTACCATTTTACTATTTTAATTAAAATTTTAGATATATTAAATTTTTTTTTTAATATATTTCTCAAATGTCATCGTTTAAACTTTTACAATTTTATTCTATTAAAAACTCTATTTCATTTAATTAAAATCAATATTTTTTATAATTATTTTTTTTATTTTTACCATTTTAATTTAAAAAGTTATTGTGATTGACATGTTTCTATTTGGTAGTTTAATTTATTATGATTAAAATTTATTCTTTCCCTATTAGAAGAATCTAAAATTTTTAAAAGTAAATAAAGATCGTAACATGCAATTATTTCATTTGACATATAATTAATTTCAATTATTACTAGATAAATGTAACCCTCACAAAAACCAAAATTGCATATATAGGGATATCGAAATTTTATAGTGTGGTTATCAAACTTTCATAAGGAGGCTATCAAAGAGGTTATAAAAATTTCATAGTGTGGTTATCGAATTTTCATAGGGAGGTTATCAAAATTTCACTGTGTGGTTATCAAAATTTTATAGGGAGGTTATTAAAATTTCATAGTGAGGCTATCAACATTTCATAGTGCGGTTATCAAAAGTTCATTCGGAGGTACCAAAATTTTCGTAGTGTGGTTATCAAAATTTCATATGGTGGTTATCAAGATTTCATAGAGAGATTATCAAAATTTCATTGTGTGGTTATCAAAATTTAATACGGAGGTTATCAAAATTTCATTGTGTGGTTATCAAAATTTAATAGGGAGTTTATCAAAATTTCATTGTGTGGTTATCAAAATTTAATAGGGAGTTTATCAAAATTTCATAGTGTGATTATCAAAATTTTATTGGGAGGTACCAAAAGTTCTAAGTGTAGTTATCAAAATTTCATTGGGAGGTTTAGCGAAATTTTTTACGGAGATTATCAAAATTTCATTGTATGTTATCAAAATTTCATAGGGATGTTACTAAAATTTCATAAGAAGGTTATCAAAATTTTATAAAGAGATTATCAAAATTTCATAAAAAGGTTTATCAAAATTTAATAAGGAGATTATCACAATTTCATAGTGTGGTTATCACAATTTCATAGTGTGATTATCGAATTTTATAGTGTGGTCACCAACATTTTATCGGGAGGATTATCAAAATTTTACAGGGAGGTTATCAAAATTTCATAGTAAAGTTATCAAAATTTCTATAATAAGGTTATCAAAATTTCGTAATGTGTTTATCAAAATGAACTGTGTGGTTATCAAAATTTCATAGTGAGGTTATCAAAATTATAAGAAGGTTATCAAAATTTTAAAGGTATGTATCAAAATTTAAAGTGTGGTTATCAAAATTTGATATGAATATTTAATTTAAACACGTCAGGTCATGTGCAACGCACATGAAAATTAAAACTAGTCTATTTATAAATGTATGTATTGTCAAAACTATACATTATGGGTCTCAGTTGATACAATGCCAATATGTGCAATAATTTTGATTTCAAATGCAATAATTTTATGTATTTTTCAAAATTTCTCTTTGTATCAAAGCTCATTCAATTAATGCTGATTAGTTTTTTTTGTTTTTTTTTTTCGATTCCATCAATAAATTCAAGAGCTAGGGTGGGATCCTAGTTAGTAAATAATAAAAATTCCAAGTTGAAGCTTAATGTTCCCACCTGTGTATTAAAAAGCTTAGTATTAATTATCATTTGTTTTAATGGTAAGTTGCATGCTTATTGAACCGCGAAGTTTCAGGTTCAAGTCTCACCGTATTTAATATTTGTGGGTTTTGTGCAATTTTAAACTGGTTTTATCCATGTTTCTGCATTGAGATTTTTTTGGTAGAAGCTTCAACCTTCTCTCTCTCTCTCCTATCCATTTCTTCTCTTCTTCCCCGCCTCTACAACCATCTCTTAATTAATCTCCTCAATTTTCTTTCTTGACGTGAGTTTTGTTTTCTTCTCCCTTGTCTTTCTCATCCCTCGCTCACCCATTTTCCCTCTTTATCGTTCTCATCCTTCTTCTCTCCTCTATCTTTCAGTTTCTTCGCTGATTGAAATGACCTTAAAGCCCAACTCAATATAACCCAAATCACTAAGGTGAAGTCTTTAAATCGGGTTTTCAGTACTTTCACTTCTTCCAATTGTTGTTCTTTATAATATAATAGTTTGTTTATTTTCCATATAAAGAATTATTTAATATAATGAGATTTGAATATTGTATCATCCTAAAAAATACTTTTTTGTATTAAACTATGATAAATATCCAATGTATGTATGGATATGTATAATTTTCATTTTCTTACTTTATCTATAGAATGAGAGAGAGAGAGAGCAATAAATTCCTATATATTAATTAAACAAATTATATGCCATAAAATTATATATACCATATATCCCTGTAGCGTGAGGTAAAAGGAGCATGCACCTTACCATTGAGTTAAATCTCAAGTGCATTACTAAAAGTAAAAAACAAATGAAAAAAATTAGTTTCATTTTTTATTTAATCACAAAAGACTTGCATGCATCAATATTGAGTTAAATGCTCGAATCTCGAATGGTATATTTTTTTTTTGGTAAAGTCGAGGCAATTTATTGATCATATAGTGTCAGGATTACAAATAGTAGATGGTAAATATCCCACCCACACCCTCTGCGCACCCATCTCACATTCCGATTTAGTTATATCATCAACTAAACCATTAGCCACACGCTTAACAAAATGAAAGAAAATAAACTAAAAAAAGAAAGCATAGCAGTGATATCATAAACAAGTGAAGCTTCTAGCCAAAGAGAATCCATGCCTTTCCAGATTTCATCAACAGCACCCGACGAATCCGACTCAACAACAAGATTGGAGATGCCATGTTCCCAAGCCAAATCTAAACCAAAAAGCACTGCAATAACCTCAGCCTGAAGAACCGAACCAACACTATCAATGCTACTCACACCAGCAAGAGTAACCTCACCCATAGCATTTCGGAACACCACACCAAGAGTTGCTCGTCCCTCCCTTGAATTAAAAGCTGCATCACAATTCAATTTGAGTTGCCCTGGAGATGGTGGCAGCCAAGTTGAAGGATGATTAACCTTAATAACCCGCGGTTCAAATCTTTTGATGAATTAGAAAACCATTGTTTTGAAAATTTTACTTTTATATAGGAGTACTATAATATTGAATCAACTTGACTCCAACAAGACCGTTAAAGCGTGTATACAAATACATGTACCGGTTTACACCAATAAGAATGTGAGACTCATGTAAAAATGTAATGAATGAAGTTCATGCATTGTCACTTAAGAAGATCAATTATGTGAAACCCAGCTACTCCCTGTAATATGATGTTCAAGGCATGCAATTCGACTGAAGATGATTATTATATTTTATGAACTCATCATCTTTCAAATGAACTTAAATTTCTATCATATATATCTTTTTTTTTTATTTAAATCGATCGTCATTATTTTTTTGGTATTTTCATGCAAAATGGGGGTGGTGGAAGGTCAATTTATGGCTGAATCCAAGGGGGACAGTTAGGTCACCGGTATTTCAAAGTTGTTTGGGATGATGTTGGAAACCAAGTAGGCATCTCTTTAAGATTCATTTGCATCATAACTTAATAAGATCAATCTTGTTTCTTTGTTTTTGCTCCCTCAAAGACCTACAAATATGAGAAATTGAGCCCTGCCTTTGATCCTAATTAACAACTCATAAAATTATATATTTCATCAGCTCTTGACACTGAATAATACCAACGGATTTTTCACTTTTAGAAACGGTTTTTCTACCGTCAGTAAACGGCACTTTGTTTGTAGTGATAATTTATAAGAGAAATTAAACCCTATGAATTTAATTAATCATATACATAGAATCATAGATCTTAATTTCTGATTTCATCATGGAGGACATCTCATTTTTTTTTGGCAACCGAGGACATCTCAAGTTTATGTTGTTCTCAATTAGATGATTAATCCTTAAGTTTATTTGCCAGATAATTTAGATTTTTAACTAATGAACTTGAACAATGGTAAAGACGATATGTGATAGAAGAAAATAGTAAAACTACCTAGATGAGTTTGATCAAACTTTATGTTAATTCGCTTATATAGTTACATAAGTGCATGAGACCTTGCAGCTTCAATATAATTTTTTTTTTGCTACAAGCAGCTTCAATATAATTATTACTATATATTAGTATTAATAGGGTTTATATATAATATACCGTCAATGGAGTTTAGCAGATTGCATAAGCAGGTCTTGAAGGGTGACATGTGTCCCCTAGGAACTAGTTGAAATATTTAAAATTTAATTAATTCAAAAAATGGACATGTGTTAACTCCACAACCCACTTGAGGAGTCCAAAATTTACACGCCGGTGTATCAAATAATTACCCATATTAATACATATATGTATGTAATATTTACAAAAATTTTCAATTTTATCTTTTTCTTCTTTTTTTTTTATAAATTATCTTTTTCTTCTTTTATATCTTTAGTACGTAATAGTCTCAAAAGATTAATACTAGTCACCAACTCACCATATATATTATAAAGATAATAATAGAATTCGCTTATATATATACAATTAGAAATCGAAATTCATACAAAGAGATCTCAAGTTCAGACTCTTTATTTTTCATAATTTCATAACCTCCATACAAGAAAATAAATGCATACAAATATATAATTCTCCTTCATTTCTAAAGATTTAAAGTCCAGCAATTCTTTTCGTAATTTCTTTTCATATGATTATTATACACGATATATTGCCAGTGTAAAGTTTAGACTTTATAAACGGGTTAAGCTGTTGACACATACCCCATTCCTTAATTAATTTTGTATTTAATATGAAAATCTATTCCCTAAATGACACATGTTAATCCTTAAACCATGTGTACACTGCTAAACTCTATTGATGATGTATTCTACAATATTTTTTCATATATATATTAGGAAAATACTTTTTACCCCGCCTGGCTTTACTACCTGTTATCAGGCCTGTCCTAATAATTAAGGTAAAAATATAATTCCGGATTTAGCTCCTAATTACAAATAAGGAGAGTTTACCGGGCAATTCCTTGATTTTAAATTTGGTTTTAGAAATTATAGTAATTTTTTCAAATGATACGTCAGGTGGGATGTTAGATGGTAAAATTAGGCGTGGCAACCAACATTACTCTATATATTATTATTTATACAAGGGATACTGTTTTGCAAAGTTCCCAAAATGTCCTTGGTCATCAACTCAAATAACAAAAAAACAGAGCATGAAATGACCATAAAACCGGCCAAATAGTACCCAAATGAATGTAGTGAGGTTTCTCAATGGGTAAAATGGTACTTTTACTTCCATTATTATGTATTGTTGTTGTTATTGTTATATATATAGAAACACACACACACACTAGATCTCTTCCCGAGCGCTTGCGCTCCACAATGATTTATTTTTCAATGTCATACCAAGGTTTCAAATATGAAAAATGCAAATAGCTAGTATCTGTTATTATACTGTAGATGCAGGTAAGATATGTTGCAAACATATTCAAATAAACATTTTTTTCTATAATAAGTCTTGTAACATATCAGCATTATTGAGCATGAACAAAAATTGTGTGAAATCAGACATCTGGATCAAAAATTATATAATACTAAATAGACCGTCAATCGAAACTATGAAATTTCGGAAGTGTTTTTTAGAATTGAAACATATAGATTAGCTTTTAATGAAAGTTGTAGATCATGAAATTACCTTTTAATAGACACCTGAATCACCTTGATTGAACAAATTAAAAAAAAAAGCCGAAGCGTTAAATCGAGTAAGATAGAATTTGTAAAGGACTAAGTAGTATAAAGTAGAAAACTATGAGGGTCATTTGATAAATAATCCAAATAAGAAAATGTTTGTTGACAGAGATCTTGAAACATAAAAATTCCCTTTTGAACCCTGTGGGAGCCTTTTTGTGTGATAGGTAGGCCTGCCCCGGCTTAAGGGGTGGATCCTAGTTGGCCCCAACTTCCCAGAAAAAGAAGTGGGTTTCTGAAGATGGCGGGAAGAAGGAAGGAGGAAACCCTACGGTGACTGGATGAGACTTGCAACAACAAAAGCAACTCTTGTCCCCAGCGGAGTCGCCAGAAAATGTGGGAGCCTTTTTGTGCGGAAGGTAGGCTTGACCCGGCAACTCCCGCTGTAAAAGAGTGATTTCTACAGCAGAAAGAAATTAACTGCTTTGATTTTGAGGAACTGCGAAGGGCTGAGGAATCACGCCGCGGGAACCTTCCCATGAGTGGGAGATTTATATGGCAGTAAGAGGATAACATAAGAAATAGAAGAGATGCGGAAGACCAAAAAGATGGTGTTCGAGCTGGGAATAAAGCCTTAATATAAAGAATATGGCTGCTACAACAGGATTAAATGAATCTTAAAAGTGATGAACAGAGGAAGATGAAAAAGATGGGGAATCACTCAAACAACTCTAAATAAGTATTCTATGAGTAAAATCGATCAAGATCTTTCATTAATTTCTCAGAATTTGTGGGAAAACAAATGAAAGGTGGTGAGTGGAAGAAAGGAAAAGGAATACATGTGAGAAAATAGAATCAAACGCAGACTTTAGACAAAGGAAAAGAAAGCACTGATTTTGAATCAACAAAGCTATTTCTTGGTTGATTGATTGTTGTTGTTGAAGATTCTGATTTTGTGGGTGTTCTCTCTTGTTGTTGTGATTGTAGTGTTGATGTTCTTGTGATGTTGGTTGTGCTTATGGTGGCCTCTCATGGGCATTGTGTTGGCATCCTATTTGGCATCGTGTGGGCATTATGTGGGCATCTCTTCGACTTGTGATGGCCCCTTGTTCTGAGCTGGAAGTCGCCATTTATAGCCACACTTTTGTCTGGTGAGAGTGTTTGTCCGGTGACTCTTCAGGCTTTGCTTTTTGTTGATTCAATAAATAACTTTTAGGTCCATGGCAGTGATTAGCCTTGACTCAGTGGTTAGCCTCGGCGGAGAATCTTCCAATCTGGGTATGCCAACAATGGTGCTTTCCTCACTTTTGAATTTAGTCTGTTTTGGGCGAGCAATTGTCGCTGTCGAAAAGTCGCTTTCCTCAACAGGTCGCGTTGGGTTTCTTCCCAAAGTCAACCGGCCTGTTTTGATTCCACTTTTTGCTGCTCCTTTACCATTTTTGTAATTAGGAACAACCTCCAAGCTTGGCTGCCCCATCACGAAAATGGCAACTGAGCAGATTCCCTCTCCTAATACCTCCAAGCCACAACTTCCAATGCTTTTTCCGACGTGGGCTTGGTCCACGATTAACCCTACAATGAAGATTGATTAGTGCTAATCTCCTGCCATAAATAGTTAGATATGAGGAAATTCGAATTAAGTAGGATCCTTCCCTTAGATGCTTTCCGTAGTGGGCAAGGCCTGACATGTTGCAGCAGGAGAATAGAATTTTGTGCCTTTTGTCTTCATGCTTTTTGGCTAGATGATGAGGTGGCAAGGTCCCATTGTTTTTGGGCTCTGTTTTTTGTTCGGGCCTGAAAGAAAACTTTGAGATAACAAGGCCCAACGTGATGTATATAACATGGGCCTTTGCTATATATGTAAATGTTAGGAATTTAAATGGCAATGCCAAATGTGTTGCACATTATTGTGAGCCTTTGCCATATAGAAATTGCCCTTGTGTTATAATTATGTTTATGGACTTTAGTATAGATGCCTCTGTGTTATAAATGTGTTTGAGGACTTTAGAGAGAGAATTGCCCCTGTGTTATAAATGTGTTTGGGGACTTTGGGGAGGGAGAAATGCCCTTAGGGATATAAGGAATATAAATATGAGGGGATAGGTGACCCAACTTTGAGTATGCTTGGTGGGTTTTTGTGGGCCTTGGATCATCCCCATTTTGACCCCTAATAAACCCTTCATGAAACTCGTAGATCGAATTTAGCTTTCGGATCCTTCATGAAAGTCGTAGATCATGCAATAACCTTTTAAGTTTTAAGCGACACTTAAATAACTTTAATTGGACATTTGGATCGAAATTTTATGATATATAAATAGACTGGCAATCGAAAGCACCAAATTTCAGAAGCATTTTTTTGAATCGGAACATAAAAATTGACTTTTGAGTCTTTAATGAAAGTTGTAGATCATGAAATTACCTTTTAATAGACACATGAATCACTTCAATCGGACAAATCGGACAAACAGAACAAAGAATAAAAAAATAAAGTTGAAGCGTTAAATCGATTAAGATTGAATTTGAAAAGGACTAAATAACATAAAGTAGAAAAGTATGGGGTTCATTTGATAAATAATCCAACTAAGAACGTGTTTTTTGGTTAAGATTGGGACCCACCAAGGGTATTATTTTGCCAAATTTCCGAAAATACCCTTATTGTTAACTTAAATAACAAAAAAACCAATCTTGAAATGACAAAAAAAACCGGCCAAATAGTAATCAAATCAACGAGGTTAAATCTTTAGACCGGTTTTTTTCTTTTTAAGACTTGAAACATAAAAATTAGCTAAAATTCAAATGTGGAGATACTGAGATTGACTTCGGAAAATACCCTTATTGTTTTTTCTTTTTAAGACTTGAAACATATATTTTATAAACCATAACATGAAATTAATTAATTAAAATTGATATTGAAAACCATAACATGAAATTGAAACATACCCTTATTGTTTTTTCTTTGCCCAAAAATGGAGATACTGAGATTGAAAAAGAACATCAGAGCAAGAGGAGACCATGACTTCGGAAAATTTCTCCTTCGAGTGGTTGATGGAAAAGAACCAACAAAAGATGGTGATTTGATACTTTTACTAGATCAGATGGTTATAATGTATGAAAATGATGAAAAGTCACAAAATGATTTGATATATGCGATTTTCCCAAATTTGAAAGATAATTCAACTCCAGCAGAGTATGTGACCAACCGTGCGATCTTGACAACAATAAATGGGTATGTTGATGGTATAAATGACAAAATGATAAAAATATTTCCTGGTGAAAGTAAAACATACAACAGTTTTGATGAAGCAATAGATGACTCGAACAACAATTACCAGGAAGAAATCTTACATACTCTTCTATCGAATGGTTTGCCATCGCAGAGCTAGCTGGTATTAAAAAAAATTGTCCAGTCATACTTCTCAGGAATTTGGATCCATCCAACAGTTTATGCAATGGAACAATAATGATCTGCAAAAACTTTAACCATAACGTAATACAAGCAGAGATTGCAATTGGCCAATATGCTGTAAAACATGTTCGTCTGCCAAAAATTCCACTTTTACCTGCTGAAAATGAAGGATATTCATTCGAATTTAAAAGGTAATAATTCCATATTCGTCTTTGTTTCGCTATGACCATCAACAAAGCAAAAGGACAAACGATACCGAATGTTGGAGTATATTTGCCGCATGTTTTCTCTCATGGACAACTATAGCACTGTCTTGGGGAATTTTCGTGTCTTCAATAAAAGTTTTGGTCAAGTCAGAAAATACAAAATAGCAAAATGGAACATATAAAAAAAAGTTGTATATAAAGAAATTCTACTTTCATAAATGTAATTTTTTATTTTAAAAAAACACAATTTCATTACATTCAATAAATGATATTTGGATAACATAATTTATTAATATTGATTTTAAATGTCATATGTAAATCAGTGTG
>AWUE01013173.1:0-35219 GCA_001974825.2 Corchorus olitorius
GTATCACATGCAACGCACGTGAAGGTGAAAACTAGTATATATATATATATATATATATATATATATATATATATATTTGTTTATTTATTACTCCATTTACATTAGCAAAGGGTTAAAGCCATCATCATTGGGCCAAGTGGGCACCCATGTTTGTCAAGTTCGGCCTCCTTTTCTGGTCGGTATAAAGTGTGAAGCTTTGCCTAATCGTTTCGAGTTGTAAACTATTGCGAGCCAGATGGGCCGACATGTTTTCCATTTTAGATAAAAGATGTGGGCCTCCCATCTTTCATTGTGTTTTGTCGGATCCGCTTTGGCATTCCCCCTGTTGTCGCTATCACTTTTAATTTTCTTGCAATGTTGGGCTTGACCTCTTCAAATATTTGTGGGCCTTTTTTAAATGGGCCTATTTATTTTTGTCTTTGTCTGATTTGAAAGGTCACACTCTCTATCTCTAGTCTCTACCATCTAACATTGCATGTTTACAGTTACTACTTGAGACTTTGATCGTTCTTACAATGTTAAATCCTTATCAATACCAATTTCCTTATCGTTTCGAGTTCCCTACAATCGATCTCTTCACAAATGACAACAAGTTTTCGAATGCGATTTTTCATAGATGAATAGTTGCTTTGAACACATACCTAGTTGGGTTGGTAGGTGACTAGGTGGCATCCGACATGCCGATGTTTTAATTCAATTTACCATAAATAAGTTGAACATTCGAACATTTGATTCAATGGTAAATACATTGTATTTTCATGTTCGGAGGGTTTCAAGTTTTCGGTGAAAATTATGTTCAAATGTTGGATTCTAGTCTCCAAAATTTCACCAATTCAAGTAATTATAGGAGACAGTATAATATATAGCTTTGTGAAAGTAATTCATCACTTAGGCAATGGGGGACTCGAAGAGTTGTAGACATTATTAATGTAATTCCCTCTCTTGGATACATATAAGTATATATCAAGTAAATTTGAATCAAAATTTAATCATATATTGATATATACAAAAGGAACAAAAAAGGCCTAGAATGTGTGGAAACAGAATCTGTTACATCTTCTATAAACAAATTACTGCTTATTATTGTTAGGTAAGGACTTGCCCATTGAAGGCATTTCTATATGAATGACAGTGGAATTATTAATGATAGAAGGGCCAGGCTCTTGTACTTGTATTATTTCTGTATTACTAGTAAATATAGTATTATTATTATTTTCTTCAACAATCTCATGAGTTGTGCTTCCTGGCAAAGTTGGTGCTGGATGATGAGATGATAAATCCGGGGAAATAATTATGCTTCTGTTGCTAATGACAGCAGCGTGTGAAGATCCGCCTTGTTTCTTCCGTTTCTGCTTCACTCCGGCGTGCCAGTCTTTTATAGCTTTTGCTGTCTGCTCTTCCAACACTGCACTCTTGAAATTTGATCCCATCTATACATACATATATATGAACACACAATATTTAATTCCAACTGGATTATATATCTAATAATTGATTATAGAGGCAGGCAAATATATATATGTAATGTAGTATTAAAACAGATACATTTTTAATTACCTGGGTCACAAGAGCATAGAGGGGAAGAGTAATGTAACTGCACATGACTTGAACTGTCACCCTGGAAATATACAATTTGTCCCAAATGTTTAGAATATTTAATTTACAATGAAAATAAATGTAGGACTGAGGATTTTAGACATGGGAGCTTACGCTAAGACCACCCTGATAACGATTATTTCCGTGTGCTCATGGTAACAGGAATTTATTCCATATTGCCACTGAAATTAAGAAGAGATCAGTTGAGGTTACAAAGCCATAAAAAAGAAGAAAAACTATATGGTCGATCTACAACTTCAAGTTTTCTATATATATATTTCTCAAAGAAAGGTAATTAAGGTAATGAACTAATGAATATATTTAGATATATACCGTGACCCAGACGAAAAATGCAGCCTCAAATGCATTCTGAGAACAATTAATGAGACATTACAGTATTGATTAGTTACAAATAAAAGATAATAGAAAGAAGATATACTTTTTTTTTGATTAAACAAAAATTAGGAAGATTAATGAATATGGATGGATAAGTAGGTACCATGAACAAAGTGTAATGTAAAAGGGTCAAGACAAATTTGGGGTGGCTGAACCAGAAGAAATCATCGTTGGGTTTCACCACTGGGGCTCCTTTGATTACACTATGCTGATCTTTGAGTTGATGTGCCATTCTTGCCACTATCATTTGCAGCTTCGTTCCTAAAACCAGCACTATCTGCAGACACATAAACCATAACATGAAATTAATTAATTAAAATTGATATTGAAAACCATAACATGAAATTTAATTTTATATACTTACTGTCAATGGAAGAAATGATACCCATAGATACACATTCCAACCTGTTGGATCATAAGTTCAAATGACCAGGTGAGTATCAAAGCTTAGATTAAGGGAAAATAATAATGCATATTTCATGCGCATATACTCACCATGAACGTCCAACAGTAGGAAGATTACAACTAGTAACCACATGAAAGGGCTGCAGCTCCATGCAATTAAACCAGAAAAGATGGGAATTAACAATTTAATTTGAACAATTCTTTTGAAAGCTTCTAAGGCTATAGAAATGAAGAATAAATTTCAGTACCTGATGCCAACTACAACTTTAAAATCATCTTCCAATGATTTTTGTATGTATTTTTGGAAATTAAACATGGTATTAGCTGGATCGCTAAAATGAGCCTACAAACGTTAAAATTAAACATGAAATTAATTTAATTATCATCTTAACATTCAATTTGAGAACTGCTATATATATATACTTAATTAGAAATTAGAAATAAGAAATTATATAAATGTATTTACAGAGATGAAACCATGGCGTAGAGTGAGGTAGTCAACTTTTGCTACTGAGTTGAAGAATTGTTGAAAGAAGCATTTCTGCACCAAAAATCAAATTTAATTATATCCATGTAATTATATGTATAATTAAATGTAAGTAATTACAGAAGGTAATGGTATAAATAATAGAAGAAAATGATCATGAAAGCTTGACTTACAATCCACAAAAAGATTGATGCCTCTGCCCATGAATGCACATGCCTACGCGCAAAAGTTGTTTGTCTTAGGAACCTAAAGCGATTCGGATCTGATTGAAAAAGAAAGAAAGAAGGAAAAAAAAAAAGCAAAACAAGAAAAAAAAAGATTATTCAAATTCATATACGCCTTGTTATAATTCCATGCTAACCATTATCTTATTTGAGGTTCAAAATTCTCTGATAATTACTTAAAAAAAAAAAGAAAGGAAAATGCCTAGATAATTTAGTAGTCATTATGTTTTTTATATAGGTAGTTCCTTGCTAAATTAGTCTTCTCTAATTTCTATTTTGGTATATAAACTACAAGTAACTGTATCCATATATTAACCGTTTATAATTGCGAAATTGCTACTTTAATCCTAACAAATTGATTATATACGTCAAGAACGGTACCCGCACTTGCGGGGATTTTGTTATTTAAACTACATTTGTCAACTTAAAATAAAACCCCATATAAATATAAATATAAATAAGAAGTTCTAAACAATGATAATGTTTAGGATATGACATTGGCTATAAATTCATCAGTTAGTAGCAACTCTTAATTCATATATGAAAACTGCAATTTGTTCAAAACATATTTTTTCATCGAGAAGGAAAATAACTTGAAAGCAAAATAAATAGGGTTGATTTTTTTTATTCAAAAGGTACAGTTTCTAAATTTTGAACATGCATTTGTATTTAATTCATAAAAACTAAGACTAAATGTTGCTTCAAATGGATACTATACTATCTAAAAACATATTACTAATGCACAAGATTAAACCTTTTTCACATATATGATATATATATGATATAATTTGACAATAATTTTTGACTATTGATACATAAATTGACATTAATTAAACCCTTTTCATGTATAAAAATAATCTAATGAAAAAAATATCCACAACACAAAAAACTCATTCACATGATCATATCTAATTAATTCAACATTAATTAAACAAATAAAAGATAATGTAAACACAATTAATGTCGTGTTAATGCAAAATGAAGTAGAATTTACATTAAAAACCAAACACATTAATTCAATAGTATTAAGATCTAAAGGACTCTTAAGTAATTAACTAAATTGAAAAAAGATGAAAACGGAACGAAAATGTTATTCGAAATTGAAAGTTGAAAGTGGTCGTGAATAATTTCTCTAGGTTAAAAAATAATGGGTATGATATAATTGCTATTTTAATCATAACCAATTAATTGTATATAATTGCTATTTTAATCATAACCAATTAATTGTATATAATTGCTATTTTAACTTAATGAAACAAGATATAAAGGAATTGAAGTAGGGGAAGGGAAAGAGTGCAGGACCGGCCAAGTTTGGCATTGGTGGTGGGTCGTGCAAGAAACGAAGCAGACTTGAAATTGAGAGATGATAATTAAGTCAACTGAAATTTAATCAGTGGGTGGAATTCAAAAGTCTTGGTAAAAGGGAAATGAGAGATGGAAGAAAGAAGTAGTGATTTGGCGTGACACATCCACTAGAATTAATTAGAAAAGAGAAAGGGATATATATATATACCGTTGGCAGCTTGGTATTCAATAGTCCGAGTCTCCTTCTCCCAGGCTTTCCAACGCCTCATCTAACACGTAGTATAGTAGTAATTAATTTTAGAAACAAACAAGTTTAGTCAAAACTATTGAATAGTACTAGCTAGTAGTAATATTTTACTGTAATTTTCAATTAAAAAGAGACCTTAATGTTATAGTTTAGTACCTTAGCTCTTCCTAAAGCCATTGTGAGCACACTATACACAATTTGCATGGCTGCTAACACAAATAGAAAGATGCTTAGCTGGTTCGCCCCATCTGTTGATATCAGTGGCGTCAATCCCTGCATTTATTATACAATTAAATGCCATTATGACTTTTTTTTTTTGAATTACATTGCATTGGCCTGCCTAATTCCTTATTTTGGACTAATGGGTTCCTTTGAGACTGGCAGTGGCAAGTCATAGTCATTGGGTTATTGGGTTATTGGGTTACAACTTACCACTCAACTTGGCCTTCAAATTGCAAATGGGACTGGACCCAAGCAATTTTTTTATTTTTTTTTTCCAAAAAATTAATAGTGAAATAGAAAAGAAAAGAAATCTGTATAATATGAACAAGTTACAAACCTTGGATTCACAATAGCCGGATGCATCACTATCAGCAGCCAAAATTCTTTGGTAAATGAAAAATGGGTCGTCATACTGATCATAGCCTAATTCTTTGGTAGTTTTTATTATTTTTCTTCTATGGCATGGAAGCATTTCATTTCCAAGTTTGTTGGATATACAGATTTTGGAGATTGGGTTTTGAGCCACTGTTAATATCAGAGACATGAAACCCAGAAACATGAGCACTGCACCAATCCCAAAACGAAGAAATGATCAAAAGGAGAAACTGGAAGTCAATAGTTTCTATATAATGATTAATGAATGACGAAAATTAAGCTAATACATATTAATAATCCAATATATTATCAAATGATTATATAAATAAATATATGTAACTAAATAAGTACCTGATCTAAGCTTGGCCACAGCATCATAAAGTGCAGTTTTCTTATGTCCCTTGAGCCACTGCATGCGCGCACACGAGTTCAACACTAATTAAATGTTTTCTGTTTATATATAGCATATTAATAATTGCATATATATGAATCTAAGAACACTCAAACCTACTTTAGAAATGAGATGGATGATGTGTTCGATCAAAATGGAAATGGAGATGATGACGAGACAAACGATGGCCACAGCCCAAGTAGGCGTCTGCTGAAGAGTTCGAATCGCCGCCGTCGACTCGGCGGCCATCTTCCTTATTACTTTCTCTGCTGATCAACAACTTGATCAGCATCGAGCTGGAGAATCAAGATATAAATATAAAGAGTGAGGAATAAAGGGGTTTATCAGCGACTTAATCCAAGACCCAGAATAATAATGAAACAATTGCCAATTAAGGACGACTAAAGAGAGGACAAAGATGGTAGAATTGTTCAACGCTGACGAGACTTTGGCGGTTTTTGGGGTAGCAAAGCAAAGTCAATGCATGTTGTATCGGTGAAGGTCTTATCTATGCCATCTCGAACTTGACGCACTTGTTTTCATTTTATTTATGCATCACTTTTATTAAAGACTGATAAAATTGTTTACTTCACAGGTTGGCATCATATCACTAACATTTTATTTATGTAAAGACTGAAAATTCATTTGTTAGTCTTGGGAGTTAAAAGAAAAAACCATATGCACTCTCTCTATATATATATATTATAAAAAACAATAAGAAGAGTAAGTGAAAATACTATTAACCTAGTCTAAAGATCTGATCTCATTTCATTTTATGAGTTTGATTACTGTTTAAGCTGATCTAAGTTGTCCATTAAGAATACGTTAGATAGTAATTTTCTTTCTTAGTATTTGTTAACAGGTGTTACACCGACTAAAATTCTCCACCGCTTCTTCCTCTTTCTCCTCTCCATTCTTTCTCTTCCTTCTCTCCATTCTTTCTCTTCTCTTTTGGCTATTTCTTCATTCTCGATTCTCCTGTCCAACCTCTCTTCTTTTGCATATAAAAGTTTCTGTGGCAATTGGCAATTTGGCATATCAATATAGTAATTATTGATGATATTGAAGGATGAATCTTTTGGAAAATTTTTTTTATCCCATCCGGTATTCAGGACTTTGCCCTAACTAATCTGGATCCGATCCACGTCGCGCATCGAATCTTTTGGGAATTTGAAGATTAATTATTGATACTATTTAAAGATTAATATGTTAAGCACCAAATGGGACACTAACTACTTTCATCTTACGTTACTTATCAAACACTTACAACACATTTGGTTCGCTTGAATTGCTAATTCGTTACAGGCTAATTCGGTGTGGGCCCACATTTCATGCGTTTGGTTCACAAAGTCCACCAAATTGTAAATTCCTTTGCAGGCTTTTTTCCGTGTGTAGTCGTAATTACAAATCAGAGTATCACCCTCCGATTTGTAATTCGGTATATCTCGTAATTGATAAAGCCCATTTATTTCCAAATTTGTCCTTCCTTCTCCTCTTAAGTTAGGTCGTCCTTACTTTGAAATCTCCTCTCTTCTGCTACATCAAAAGCCAGAATTCTCATGGAAGCTTGCTGCCATCATTCTATCAAAGCACATAAAGCCAACGATCTTGCTCCCGAAACCAATGACCATGGGTTTTTTAATCTGCTTCCTCTCCTCTTGAACGAATTTTACAAAAATCATCTTTATTCAAGAAAAACAAACCATTTCTTCCATGGCTTCAACTTCCCAACGTATTGTATCAGATTTAGGCAAAAATTTGAATAATGCTTCTACTTCCCAAAGCAATGGGAAGGTATTACTAGTTAATCAGATCTAATTCTAAAGTCAAATGAATTGGTGATTATTGGAGAGAGAGGCTGCAAGGAGGGGAAACAAAATCGTTAATCGACATAAACCCTCTCTTTATTTGATACAAAGATAAGTTAGACCCAAAATGAAGCAGTATAAGGGAGAAAACAAAAACAAATGGTGATTTTCAGGTGAGGTTTATGTTATGACTTTGGTTTCGAGCCATTTAGATCTATAAAAATGGATTGTGATTTGGATAAATCCAACAGTGGAAACGTGAAAATGGGGGCTTGAAGATGTGATTTGAAGGTTTTTTGTTAGGATTTGGAGCTCGGAGAAGGGTGACGGCAGGCGGAGAACATGAATAAAGGTGGCTGATTTTGGGTTTGGGAAGAACATCTTGAAGGGGGATGAATATTATTAGAGATATTTTTATTTTATTATATTATTTAAAATTTTAAGGGTATTTTAGTTATTTTGATATTAACTAATGTGTTATTCCTATTGAATTCATCCCAACCAAAGCCCATCAACCAAACCAATGAATTAGAACTCAATTCAATTCCGGCCTTATGCAATTCCCATCGAATTTGAATTCAATTACAACTTTTTTCAATACATTGAACCAAACATGCTGTTAGTCTCATAGGATATATTTCTTACTCTGAAAACAAAATGGATTTTCCAAATTAGTTGGTTTATTACAACTTTATGGCAGATGTGGCAATCTAGGAATGAATCCTTATCTGGGGCTATTTTACCGAAAAACAAATTGGGCCGACACTCCGGTCGGGCCAAGTGTAAAGTATGTGACAGGAAAAGAAGAAGAAAGCCGAGAAAAGGTGTTACTAAGGCCATTTTGGGGGATAAAGTCATTGTTGATTTAGATTCCAAGATTTCTTTATTAGACATTGATATTCAGAGAAGAAACAGAGTTCTATTAAAAGAGGTTGAAGATACCTTCGTTTTGAGCAAAGCTTTGGGGATATCTTTTGTTGAGAGTAGCGATCAGATAATCTCCCATCTTGTTAGTCTGGAGAAAGACTAATTTTTCATTTTGCGTTTTTGGGTCTTCTTGTTTTATGAGGATTCTTACCTGGAATATTAAAGGGATGGGGAGAATAAAAAAGAGAACGATGGTTCATTCTTGTATGGCGAGATGCAGAGCAGACTTTCTTTTAATCCAGGAGTCAAAGCTCAATGATGTGAATGGGAGAATTTTGAGGTCGGTCTGGGGAGGAAATGAGTTCCATAGTGCGGTTTCAAATTGGCTCGGCTGGAGGCTTAATTTCTCTCTGGGTGTGGTGAGTTTTTTTGTATGGAAACTACTGTTGTTGAGCGGAGATTCATACTTTGCATTGGGACTTTGAATTCTTGTGGTCTCAAATGTGTAATTGGAAATGTTTACACTCCAAATGATGAGTCGGATAGAGAGGCAACATAAGCGGATCTCATAATTTTAAAAGAGAAATTTGACATTCCTTGGATTCTCGGAGGGGATTTCAATGCAGTTCTCTGCTCGGATGAGAGGCAAGGGTATGGTGATAACTCTCAAGGATCGAAATCCTTTGTTGATTTCATGAATGATCTTCATCTGATGGACCTTCCTTTGATTGGATCCAAATTCACGTAGAGTAGTAATCGTGAAAATCCCTCTTTCAGCAGGCTCGACCACTTCTTGGTAAGCACTGGGATTCTGATCAGATTCCCTGAGTTGAAACAAATTGGCAAGCCCAAATCCCTCTCTGATCATAATCCCATTTTACTCTGCATAGAGAATATGAATTGGGTTCGAAACCTTTTAAATTCTTTAATCATTGGATGGATATCAATGGTTTTAAAGAGATGTTTCTTAAAGCTTGGTCAGAGGTGGGTAGTTGCAATAAATTGGATATTTTTCAGAAGCTCCGTTTACTGAAACCAAAGATCAAAGACTAGTGTAAAGTCCATGGTAGAGCATATATGAAGAATATTGAGATCTTGGAGGAGGAAAAACTCCGATTGTCTCATTCAAAAGAGCAACATTAACATCCATGTTACATAAACCCTCGACGACTTCAGTGAGATCTACAAGACATTGTTCCAATTGTTCTTGCAGGGCGGCTCATACTACGTCACGAGGGGGAGGAGGGGGAGGGATTTGAGTTGCCTTCAGGGGAGGATTCAAGCCATCAAAGTCAGGTGGGGGTGAACCGATAACGGCATGGGAAACCAGATGGAAATCCGCCTGGCCTCGACCTTCGTGACGACGACACTGAGCCGGAAATCGCCTCTTACATGGAAGTTCACTTCCGCACCTCCGTCATCCATGTCGACTTGTCTTTGTTGACCTTGGACGAGAGAAAGCCGATGTTTTGCAGCTTCCAGTATTAGCTCTCGGCGATTAGGATCAGGGTTTTGAGCCAATAGTGCAGCAAGGTTTGGGAGAATCAACGCTGCATGTTCGGTGGCCGTAGCCATGTTTGGAAGAAAAATTTGGGTTTTAGTTCTAATGCTTTATACCCGCCTAATTATTTAATTTGGATTAGACCTAATGTCTGTTACTCAAAGGGCAACAAAGTCTCAAATTGATGAGAAATTATTAGGTGGGACGGACCCACCACGTCATCCATGGGGCTAACCAATAGAATATTGTCATGTCAAATGACCTCCTTAAATTCAGACACGATTTTAGCTCAATGTTTAGCCCCCTTTTTAAAATAATTCTGTATAAAGGGTAAGTCCCCAAATTTGAGATATTATTGGGATAAGGTTTTAGAAAATTCATAAGTTGCCTTCATATTATTGGTTGTCCCATAGATGACGTGGTGGGTCCGTCCCACCTAATAATTTCTCCAAATTGAGAGTTCAGGGGGTAAAACGTTCAAACGCTACAAGTTCATTAGGGAAAATGATACTTTTTCCATTCATTAAGGTAAGAATTTAATTTCAGATTTACCTCTTAGTTACAAATAAAAAGAGTTTACATGGTAAATCCTAAATTTTAGGATATTATTGAATACGATTTTAGAAAATATAGTAAGTGATACGATTCTAGTTGTTTTTTATTCAAAATCTAGCCTTGAAAATCTATCAAAGTCGACTTGAACTCCTTCAACTTCTAGATGGGTAGATCGATGACCTTCACAAGGTTATTCCTCCTCTTTTGTCGGCCTTAAGTCTTCAATTAGACCTGCAATTGTTAACTTAAGAACACAAGATTCACAAACAATCAAGAATCACAACTTAATTGTTTTCTAGGACTCTACAAGATTGAGGAACCCTAAGTTTTGCTCAAACTAGAACATTGAAGCTAAGATAATCAATTTGGGTGAAAACCTCAATTTTATCAGTCAACTCAACTTGAATACAAAAGAGGGGGTTGATGCCTTTTTTTTTTGGTAAATAAGTGAACAATTGCATTAACTTATATCAAAGGTACGATACACAGTGTCTCCTGCTGCATCGAGCAGTATCAAATTTGTAAAACAATTAGGAGGTGTTCTAAAAAGCACAAAAGACTCCTTTAAATCATTACAAAATAGGGAGCTACCCCTTCTAGCTAAGGCATCTGCAGGGCGATTTCCTTCTCGGAACACATGCTGGATCCTTACTTCCTCGAATTGCCTAAGTAAACACCTGTAATCATCAATCACAGCAGCATACTTCGGAGTAGGATTGTTTGTGTTAGTAGCAGAAACAACAGAAATAATCGCAGTGGCATCAAGTTCCACAACTAGTTTTTTGACATTAAAATCTTTTGCCAAAATGAGCCCATCTCTAAGAGCCCAACATTCCGCCAGAAAATTTGTGGCTTGACCAATATGTCTCGAAGTACCAGCCACCCAGTTGCCAGTAGCATCTCTAAGCACCGAGCCCGCTCTAGCTTTGCCTGGATTACCGATGGAAGAGCCATCGCAATTGATTTTTAGCCAGCCCTGATCAGGTGCAGTCCATGAGACAGGAATAGTCATAGGTTGTAAAAACCTGACCTTCCCTGTTAGAGCAAAATATTCAGATGCTTTCCTAAAGGCTATGCCCACAATATTCACCTGACCGTTAGTACCATTAAAAACCACATGATTTCTAAGAATCCAAATTTCCCAAAGAAGATGAACAAAAATTAAAAACCAAGGAATTCTAGGCTTCTGGCAGAAATCCTTCCTTTGAAGGTTCTTTCTAAGCCAACCCTCAAAAGGGGTATTTACATTAATATCCAAACCCGCTTGTTGCCAAAAAATTTTAACCACTCTACAATCACGAAAAACATGAAATAAAGATTCTTCCTCCCCATTACAGAAAGGGCAGGCTAAGGAGACATTTATTCCCCTGCTAAAAAGCAGTGATCTGGTAGAGAGCACTCCAATAAGAATTTTCCAAAGAAATTTTTTTAACTTAGGTAAAATTTTTAACTTCCAAAACCATCTCCAAAAATTATCAAAGTCAAGTGTACCTTTAGCAAAGTTATAGGCTGAATTAATGGAGTAAGTTCCATCCACAGAAGCTTTCCAAACAAAAGTATCATCAAAACCAGACAAGGACAGGGGTGTAGCCAACAAGTGAGAAAGAATATCCGAAGGAAAGGGAAAAGAAAAGAGAAAATTATCATGAAAAAATTGATCCACAGTGAGGTAGGCTTCCCTAAAGTTAAAGGGACCCTGCAACAAGGATCTAATAGGCCCCAACCCTGTCCAATCCTCATACCAAAAGGATGTATTTTTCCCACTGCGGATAGACTTCATAGTTCCGCTATCAACCAAATCATTAGCCCAAACCAAAGCTTTCCAAGTGGGAGAACTTGATTGGACCTTGGCCTTTAAACATCTACCATACTTAGCACCTAAGGAGATAGCCCACATGGAGTTTGGTTTATGTTTGAATGACCAGACTAATTTCCCCAAGATAGCTTTGTTCAGGACTCTTGCTTCCTTCAAACCTAAACCACCCACTTCTTTGGGTTTGGAAACATCCTTCCAATTAAGCAGATGAAGACCACTTTTACTTTCACCCTTCCCCCAAAGGAAGTCCCTACAAATTTTATCAATTTCATTGCAGATTGAAGCAGGTAAAACTTGACACTGCATAGTATAAGCAGGTATAGACTCCAAGACAGAATTGGTTAACACAATCCTACCAGCCATTGATAAAAGATTGGACTTCCAGCCAGAAAGTTTAGCCCTCATTTTATCCAGAATGAAAACATAATCCTGCCTAGTGACTCTAGAAGTATGCAATGGGAAACCCAGGTACTTCCCAAGATCATAAGTCTCAGAAACACCAAGAATATTCACCAACCTGGACCTATGATCAACTGTGGTGTTTTTGGAGAAAAGGACCCTAGATTTTTCTAAATTGATGCATTGGCCAGAGTCTCTGCAGAAAGAAGATAACACCCTCACCATAGAATTTGCAGTTTTTTTGTCTGCCCTCCCAAACAAAATAATGTCATCAGCAAAAATCAAATGTGAGAAGGTTGGCTTTTCCTAGAAATTTTAACAGGCATCCAATCATTATTGTCACAGGCATCACAAATACCTAAACTAAGGAACTCCATACACATGATGAACAAGTAAGGGGATAGAGGATCCCCTTGTCTAATGCCTCTGGAAGGAGAAAAATAATCCATAGCAACCCCATTAACCAGAACCGAGATTCTGGCTGAAGAGACACAATTCATTATAAGCTCGGAAAGATCTTTGGGAATCTGGAAAAAATCAAGTACAGTCTTAATGAAACCCCATTATAATCTATCATAAGCTTTCTCCAAGTCCAGCTTAATAGCCATAACACCAGTTTTGCCTTTTTTCCTACTAAAAGAGTGAAGTAGTTCTTGAGTAAGAATGACATTATCAGTTCCCTTCCTATTAGGAATGAAGCTAGCCTGAAAGGGAGAGATCATATCACAGAGAATGGGTCTAAGTCTCCTAACAATAATTTTAGTCACAACTTTATAGGCAAAATTGCAAAGGCCAATAGGTCTGAATTGAGAGATTTTCTGAGGATTAGGGATTTTTGGAATTAAGGAAATTAAGGTATCATTTAAACCAAAAGGAATGGACTTATTGGCAAAAATGTCTCTGATATCCCTGCAAAATTTAATTTTCAGAATATTCCAGCACCTTTGAAAAAAACAAGGGTGAAGTCCATCAGGCCCGGGAGCTTTATGGGGTTTAAAGGACCAGACGATCTTTTGGATCTCAAGGTCCGAAGGAGGCAAAGTAAGGCTAGCAGAAGCAACATCATCAAGAGCAGAAGATTTACGAGACAAAATAGAAAGTCTAGATTCAAAAGAGTGAGAAGTGGAAAATAAGGCAACAAAATGTTGCTGAATAATCACCTTAATAGCATCAATATTATCAATCCAATTTCCATCAAAATCCTGGATCCTAGAAATTTTGTTAAAATTTCTCCTAACCAAAGTGGACACATGAAAGAATTTGGTGTTCCTCTCTCCATCATTCAACCAGTCCACTCTTGATTTTAAAGCCCAAATATCCTCCTCATCCTTAATGATTTGTTTGTACTCAGCAGAAAGAACATTATGAAGCTCAATTGAGAATTGGGAGGAAGCAATGGCTAAATCCTTTTCAACTCCTGCTAACCTAGCAAGGATAGCCTTTTTCTTTTTAAACACATTGCCAAAGGATGTTTTATTCCAAATAGTTAAGTTATCCTTGACATTATTTAACTTATCACAAATATTACCCTCAGCACCATCCCAGCTACCTTTAACAACATGTGGAAAATCCAGATGGTTAAACCACATGGTCTGAAACCTAAAAGGTTTAGTCCCCTTAATCCTACCATAATCCTTAAAGGAAATAAGGAGGGGACAATGGTCAGAACGAGTCTTAGGTAAATGGACCACTGAAGCATCAGGATAAGCAATTCTCCAATTGGGATTGGCTAGAGCAAGATCAATTCTCTCTTGGATCAAATGACTAATATCCCTCTTGTTCGACCAAGTGAACCTAGGCCCTTTGAAACCCAAATCAGAGACATTACAATGGTTAATACAATCAAAAAAAGCTCTAGACCTACCGATCGACAAAGGGTTTCCACCCTTTTTGTCAGCAGAACTTAAAACCTCATTGATATCACCAGTAATTAACCAAGGCATATTATGATTGTCAGCGACAACACACAAATTATTCCATAACCATTTACGTTCGGCAATCCTAGGACTAGCATACACAGCAGATAATAACCAACATAAATTAAAGGAGAGTACCTTCACCGTAGCATGGATCTCTTGCTCTGTTGATTCAATTAACTCAAGATCCAATTTGTTTGATTTCCAAAGAATCCAGATACCTCCACGGCAGCCAATGGTATTTGAATCAATACACCTATCGAAAAGGAGACCCTGGATGATGTGTTGTACCGCTGAAGCCCTTACCCGAGTTTCAGTCACTATGAACATATCAGCTTTATGAATCCGTACCAGATCCAGCACAGTAGGGATGAAGTCTGGGTGTCTAGCACCCCTGCAATTCCACACAATCATTGTCATCCCCACTTTTGGTTCTTCGACCTTTTCTGGTCTTTGTCCGTTCGGCTACTTTTTGTACCACTCGTCCCTTGCTTGGTTTAGTGACAGTGTCGAGTAGACATCCACTTTGTGCATCAGTAGGCTCTCCGATTGGAGGTTTGGGAACTCCTCTGGCAGATTTGAGGATCGAGCGTAGACGTGGAAGCGTTTCACACTTTGAGTTGTCGAGAGGGTCACAGCTGAGAGTCTGCTGTTGTCTATCAGAAACTCGATCGCTCCCACATGGAGTGAAAACCTCTGCAGGAATAGGGTCTAGAGCTGCGGGTTCCAGTCCGGATGTCCCCACAGGCGACCCCAGATCTCCGTCGTGTCCAGTTCCAACTCTATTAGAAACTGTCGGGGAAAAATCATTGTCGGAATAATCGGCTCCTCCCAGATCTGCTGTGGGGTGAGTTGAGGACTCCTTTGCCTCTCCACTGGTTGGTTCCTTGCCGCCCGAAATACAAAGGGTTGGTTCGAGGACGATGCCGGTTGCTCGTAGATCCTCGCCGGCGATTCTCTGGACACTGACAGTTCCCTCAGTTGCTTTGTCAAATCCATCTGAAAGTGATCTTGCTTGAAGGAGTGAAGTCTGTTCCTCCGTCCTCGGAGATTGTGGCGATGGTTGGTTCTCCGTTTCATCTTGGTCCCAAACTTCTTCTTTCTCAGAGATGGGAGAAAAGGAAAAAGGAAGATGTTTAGGAGAAAATTTAGGGTTCTGCTCCCGAAGAAAACCCATAGCATGAGCTAGCAGAGGATCTGACGGTGCTTCCAAATTTGCTGAATTGATGAAAGCACTGGTTAGGTTATCTCCGCAAGGCAAACCCTTAGAGCTTGGAATGGAAACTGCAGTTTTCGAAGAAGCAGAAATGGGAATTTGGGATTTGGAGTTTTCCCATTTTTCAAAATATCTAGGGACCCAATTCTCTTTTTGCTTCCCTGGCTTAGTCAGAATTTGCTTCCCTTTAACGTTGCGTTTTGCAACATCAGAGAAAGCTTTTGGTGGGTGCAAGTCAACAGGCAGCTGGTTGCTCCCATTATGTGTAATTTCTGGCAACCTCGATTTGTTCACCAGCTTTCCTTGCTGACTCCCTTTTTTGTCTTGCACATTTGAATTTGAGTTTGACTTTGGAATAGGGTTTTTGGCGCTTTTATTCGATTTTCGTTTTCTGGTAACAACCATCCATGGGCCAAATCCTTTTTCCTCTGCCATCGGCCTCTCCGTCGCCGTGATTCCAACCTTATCTGGGCGAGAATCAGCATTGTGCCCGAGTCTTCCACAGTGGAAACAAAGTGTTCCAATTCCCTCGTAAACTAAGCTTTGTTTCTTCCCCTCAATCATAAAATCAGTAGCTAATGGTTTATCCATATTAATCTGGACACAAAGCCTCGCGTAGCGGCCTCTCTCACCCATAAGGGTTCTATTATCAACTCTAAGCAGGGTGCCCATTGCTTGACCAATCTTCTTTAGAACCTCGAAATCAAAAAATTCTACTGGTAACTCATGGAGTCTAACCCACACAGCAACTGAAAAAAAGGATGCTTCAGAAGCTTTAAAATTGGGTTCCCATTTTCTAACTGTAAGAAAATGTCCCCCAATGAACCAGGGCCCCTTCTTGAGCACATAAGAGCAATCCTCCTCATTCTGAAATTTAAGTAAAAAGAAATCTTCACCCAAGTCCACAACCGCAGGTTGTTTCTTGATCTTCCATAGCTGCTCAATTCTGGAGACCAGATATTTATAACCCACTTTTTTGCCATAAACCTTGACAATGAGAGACCACTGCCATTTGGCATGGAGTCTCTGTTTTTCATCAGTGTTTAAACAAATATTCAATCAATCAATACCAGGTGACTCTGCAGAAGAACCATCAGTAGCAGGGAACAAACAAAGAACAAGTTCATTAATAGCAGAGTTGGAACCACTTACCAGAGATTCTTTATAGGACTTAGTTCCAGCTGGTGATAAATGCACTTGAACTTCATTATTGTTGCAGGGAAATTCATTACCCAAAAAGTTAGCATTCGCTCCAATCAGAGATATGGAGGGATCGTCCAAACAATCCATAGATAGAGAAACTAACAGGAAAAGGAAGAAAAATGAGGAAGGAGGTAGGAGAAAGTTACAGGGACTATCATGGCTTTACTTGATTTCTTTCCACCGCCCCATTTAGGTCATCCAGCAGAACAACCTAAGAGTATGAATGAAAGGTTGATGCCGTTATATATGCAAAACATAGCCTAATACCAAGTCCAATTAGGAAAAATGAATAAAAAAAACGCAATAATAAAAATAAATCCGGGGGTGACCCGGCCCCGGGTACCCCTACCCGCCCCCGGGTAGCCTCAGAAACTTCAATTAAGTTTCAAAAGCAAGCAAAGTGATGAGCTTGTCTTTGGGTGGTGTTTCCTTGCTCAAATCATCTCCAAATGTCTTCAATTGAACTTCAAGGGACTTCATATCTTCAAGATGAGATCGAACAAAGCCCATTAATGCATCCTTGAATCTCTTGGCTCTTGCTCTTGTCATTGGATCTAATGGCATCTTCAATGGATCAAATGACATCTTTGGCATCTCCTTGGTGCTTGAAACATGTTGTGTGATATCTCCTTGATCTTCATGCTTCACAATGCTTCTTTGCACTCCATGCTCATCCTCTCCATGATCTTCATTGTGTTCTTCAAGACCATGATAAGCCCTTGGCGCATCATCCCCTCTCCCTTGAAAAGGATTTGTCCTCAAATTGCATCATTATCAAACAAGGATAAGTCTAAAACATTAAAAGTAGCACTTACATTGCCATATTCACTAGGAAGATCTAGCTTGTATGCATTGTTGTTGATCCTCTCCAAGACTTGGAATGGACCATCTCCACGAGGTAAGAGCTTAGACTTTCTCTTTTCAGGGAACCTTTCCTTTCTTAGATGCAACCATACCCAATTTCCAGGTTCAAAGATGACCTCTTTGCGACCCTTGTTAACATTCTTCATGTAGTGTTGTGTTTTCTTCTCAATTTGAGCTCTAACCTTTGCATGAAGATCCCTAACATATTCGGCCTTGCTTTGCCCATCCATGTCAACTTGCACACTCAAAGGTAAACTCAACAAATCCAATGGGGTTAAAGGATTAAAGCATACACACATTCAAAAGGTGAAAATCCATATTCACTTAAAAGTAGCACTTACATTGCTATATTCACTAGGAAGATCTAGCTTGTATGCATTGTTGTTGATCCTCTCCAAGACTTAGAATGGACCATCTCCACGAGGTAAGAGCTTAGACTTTCTCTTTTCAGGAAACCTTTCCTTCCTTAGATGCAACCATACCCAATCTCTAGGTTCAAAGATGAGCTCTTTGCGCCCCTTGTTAGCATTCTTCTTGTAGTGTTGTGTTTTCTTCTCAATTTGAGCTCTAACCTTTGCATGAAGATCCCTAACATATTCGGCCTTACTTTTCCCATCCATGTCAACTTGCACACTCAAAAGTAAACTCAACAAATCCAATGGGGTTAAAGGAATAAAGCCATACACACATTCAAAAGGTGAAAATCCAGTTGTACTATGTATGCTTCTATTGTATGCAAATTCAACATGAGGCAAACAATCATCCCAAGTTCTTAAGTTCTTTTTAATCAATGCTCTAAGTAAGGTTGACAAAGTCCTATTAACTACTTCAGTTTGACCATCAGTTTGAGGATGACAAGTAGTTGAAAATAACAACTTAGTACCTAACTTAGCCCACAAAGTTCTCCAAAAGTGACTTAGAAACTTAGCATCTCTATCACTCACAATCGACTTAGGCATTCCATGTAGTATAATAATCTCCTTAAAGAACAAATTAGCTACATTAATGGCATCATCAGTTTTAGTGCATGCAATGAAGTGTGCCATCTTAGAAAACCTATCAACAACCACAAAGATAGAATCCTTACCTATCCTAGAACGAGGCAATCCTAACACAAAATCCATGCTAATATGAGTCCATGGTTCATGAGGAATAGGCAAAGGAGTATACAATCCATGAGGTTTACATGTAGATTTAGCTTGCAAACAAGTAATGCAACTAGAAACATGCTTCCCTACATCATATCGCATCTTAGGCCAAAAGAAGTGTTCATGCAAAATCTCAATGTTTCTATCAACACCAAAGTGACCCATTAAACCTCCCTCATGCGATTCCCTCACTAGCACAAAACGCAGAGAATAAGCAGGTATACACAATCTAGATTCTTTAAACAAAAATCCATCATGCTTATAATACTTCCCAAAACCAGAATTCTCACATGCTTTAAACACATCACTAAAGTAAGCATCACTAGCATATAATTCCTTAATAAACTCAAATCCAAGAAACTTAGAATCAAGCATGGAAAGTAACACATACCTCCTTGACAAAGCATCGGCTACAACATTCTCCTTACCTTTCTTGTTGCGCACCACATATGGAAAGGATTCAATGAACTCAATGAAGTTGTATCGCACACCATATGAATTGGGTTCAATTTCTCTAATGGATGAAAATCCACTAGGAATTTCCTCACAAAAGTAAGCTACAAACTTCCCTCCTTGTATCAAAACAAGTCCAATTCCTACAAAATCATTAAAAAAAGACACAATATTGCTTGGAATATCTCCAGCCAAGTTGTTAGTACCCATTAGTGTATTTAGAAACAAAGGTAAGATCAAAACAAAATTCTCATGCAAAGCACTCTTAATCTCACTTTTAGCTAACATATACTCTTTAACAACTTTTTTAGAAGTCTCTTTTCTTTCACCCCAAACAGTCCTATTTTCAATGCTATGATCAACCAAAACAGATTTGTTTTCATCACAATTAGCATCCAAAACAGAATTTGTTTCATCACAAACAACACCTAAAACAGATTTAGTGTCATCACAAACAACACTCAAATTAGTTAATATCATCAAAAACAACATCTAAAACACTCTTTGCAACTAGGGCTGTTTTATCATCAAAACAATCAACAATTTTAGGTTCGAACTTACTCTTTTCTTTAGCCCTAAATTCATCATCCAATTTAGAAAAATCATTTCTCACTTTAATTTGATCTTTTAAAGCTTCTTGAAGTGATAAAGGAACTAAAGTAAAAGGCTTCTTACCACACATGAAAGTATACTTATTGGCCTCACCATCATGATGTACCTTGTTGTCAAATTGACATGGTCGACCAAGTAGTACATGACATGCTTGCATTGGTAGAACATCACACAAAACATCCTCTTTGTACCTGCCCAAAGAAAAGAAACTAAAACTTGTTTGTTAACCCTAATCTCCTCTCTATCATTGAACCAACCTAAGCTATAGGGTTTTCAGTGTTTGGTAGTGGGTAGTTGCAACTCATTTACCAAGTAAACACTAGCTATGTTTGTACAACTTCCACCATCAATGATTACACTACTAGGCTTCCCATTCGCATACATCCTAGTATGAAACAAGTTCTCTCTTTGATTGTGTACATCTTCTTTCACATAAGCACTTAAAGTTTTTCTAGCAACCAAACTCTTAAGCGCATAACCCTCATTATCATCATCACTCTCATCTTGCGCAAACCCCTCCTCATCATCCCCATCACCACTTGAACCCAAGTTGAACTCCTCATCTTCACTCACTATCTCTCCATGATCATTAAGATACATCACCTTCTTAATGACCATAACCCTGACACTTAAAACACTTAACATGAGATTTAGAGGAAGAACTAGGTGAAGGTTTAGAATCGGATTTAGGACTTACTCCCCTTTGTTGCGCAACCTCCTTCTCCTTGTTGAGAGATTTCTCATCCTTCTTGTTTGGAGTTTTCCATGAGTTTGATGATGAAAATCCTTTCTTGGCGCCACTCCTCTTAACTTGCCCCTCGGCCTTCAAAGCTTGTTGTAACAAGTCTTCAACATCATAATATTGTTGCATCTCCACAATATCATGAATCTCTCTATTCAACCCCGCAAGAAACCTAGCCATGGTGGCTTGTGATGGTTCCTCAATTTCTGCCCTAGACATCAACAACATCATCTCTGAGTAGTACTCATCAACACTCTTCGATCCTTGCCTCAAGGTTTGCAAACTTTGGTAAATGGAGTTGATGCAGTAGTTTGGCACAAATCTCTTTCTCATGACACTCTTCAATCCCGCCCAAGTATCTATAGGTCTCTCCAAATTTCTTCTCCTTGACTACACCAATTGATTATACCAATTCAAAGCATTCTCAACAAATTCAAGGATAGCAATTTGTACCTTCTTAGATTCGGCAAAGGGGTGATAATCAAAATACATGTCTAACTTTGACTCCCACTCTAAGTAATCCAAAGGTGTCCCTCTCCCATTGAACTTTGGGATCTTGTATCTGATGTTGTCCTTAGGCTCATCTCTTTGTTCACCTCTCCTAGGCCGCAAGTTTTCATTGTAGGCTTGGCCTCCAAGTTCTTGTTGCCTCAATCTGTCCATTGGATCAATTCTCCTAACAACTTGTCTTTGGTGAGGTTGTTGTTGATTCCTTTGCTCATTGCCTTGAGCGGCATTGTTCTCCCTTTGTTGAGGTGGTGGCTCTTGTTGAGCTTTAGCCATAGTTTCCATTCTTGCATCCATGGCATCCAATCTTTACATAAGTGTTTGTATCATGGTAGTCAAGTCATTGTTTTGATTTGGTACTTCTTGCCTATCTCCCATTGTACCTACACAGAAAGAAAAGTTAGTAATAAAAATCCCTCACAAGTGTGTGTGTGAATTACCTTTGTTGTGCTCTCGTGTTTGCACTCAACCTATGGATTGGCGATCCACTACTCTTTTAATGATCTCACAAGATTATGCCTTTTTCTAGCTTCAATAGGCCTAATAAGAGCAAATTGTTAGAACCTCCTTTCTTGTCGTGACCTACTTGAGGAACAAACAATTAAGAGCAATAACTTGAGTGAATCAAAATAAGAGTGATCTATAAACAATCCAAACAACCTTTTGTCTCCCAAACTTGCTGCACAAAACACAATCAACACAAATCAATCAATTCAATCAAATAGAAACCCTAGTACCACTTAGATCCAATTTTAAACCACTTGTATTTAATAGGGCTTCAATTTGAAATTCTGTAAAACAAACTTCAATTCACAGCAAAAGCAACCCAAGAATCTCAAACAAACAATCAATTAGGGTTAGATGCAAACAATTGACTCAATTGCTCAAAACAAACCCTAATTCCCAAATTCCCAAAACTAAACCTGGATAAGAACCCTAGATCCAAATTTGCGGCAAACACCACAGATTTTTTGATTTTTTTAGTATTTTTCCTAGAAAGATTACACTAAAACAAGTCTAGATTTCAAATTTCAAAGCTTTCTGAGCTGAAACGAAGCCAGAATAAATTTCACAAGATTCTGGTCGAAATTTTTTTTATTTTTTTGATATTTTTAGATTAAACTACATGGTATGGGGACTCCAAATCTGAAATTTCAAAGCAATTGGAGTTAAGATGAGTCGGGAAAAAAATTCACAAGTTTCTGCAATTTTTGGAAAAAGAAGATGAGATTTGCGATAGATGAATTTTGATGGATGAAAACTTGATGATAGATGAATAAAAGGATAAATTTACCGATTGAAGATGACAACTTATGCTCTGATTACCAATTGATACGAATCTAGTTGTTTTAGATTCAAAATCTAGCCTTGAAAATCTATCAAAGTCGACTTGAACTCCTTCAACTTATAGATGGGTAGATCGATGACCTTCACAAGGTTATTCCTCCTCTTTCGTCGGCCTTAAGTCTTCAATTAGACCTGCAATTGTTAACTTAAGAAAACAAGATTCACAAGATTCACAAACAATCAAGAATCACAACTTAATTGTTTGCTAGGACTCTACAAGATTGAAGAACCCTAAGTTTTAATCAAATTAGAACAATGAAGCTAAGATAATCAATTTGGGTGAAAACCTCAATTTTATCAATCAACTCAACTTGAATACAAAAAAGGGGGTTGATGCCTTTATATAGGTAAAACATAGCCTAATTCCAAGTCCAACTAGGAAAAAAAAACGCAATAATAAAAATAAATTCGGGGGTGACCTGGTCCCGGGTACCCCTACCCACCCCCGGGTAGCCTCAGACTTGTGTCAAGGCCGTTTTTGATGGTGCCCGGCCTCGGGTACCCCTACCCGCCCCCGGGTAGCCTCAGAAACTTTAATTAAGTTTCAAAAGCAAGCAAAGTGATAAACTTGTCTTTGGGTGGTGTTTCCTTGCTCAAATCATCTTCAAATGTCTTCAATTGAACTTCAAGGGACTTCATATCTTCAAGATGAGATCGAACAAAGCCCATTAATGCATCCTTGAATCTCTTGGCTCTTGCTCTTGTCATTGGACCTAATGGCATCTTCAATGGATCAAATGACATCTTTGACATCTCCTTGGTGCTTGAAACATGTTGTGTGATATCTTCTTGATCTTCATGCTTCCTTGCACTCCATGCTCATCCTCTCCATGATCTTCATTGTGTTCTTCAAGACCATGATAAGCCCTTGGCGCATCAGTAAGTTTTTCCGATGACACACCAAGGAAGATATATATTTAGACAGTAAAATTAGATTGAGCAAGTATTATTGCTCTTGTATTATACATAAAATTTGTATGATTAAAACTATTAATTAGTTATATATATAGCTAATGCTTTAGAAACCTCAAATATATTATAGTTAGGTGTTAGTAATTTAGTCACAGATACCCTAAATGAAAATTCTAATAAAGTATCAAGAGCCATCATTCCTTCTTGTGGTTCCTAACTTAGCCGTCAGAAGAAAATATACTCTGGCACCAGCACCACCTCCAACCAAACCACCCAATAAGAAGCTTGACCCTTCATCCCCATACTATATCCATCACTTAGATATGCTAGCATTTCTCGAATTCTGAACAGAGACAACTTTGAGCGTGCAAATACCGTGGCTTTTGAAGCAAATAGCACTTTGAGTGATCAGATATTATGCTAGGATATTTACACATATTGTCGCATGTATGCATGACTATAAGAAAACCCATTTTTACCGGCACTTAAAAGTGTTGGGAAAAATCAAGAAAATAGCCCATTACCATTTGTTTCAGAAATGTTGGACCACCGTCGGCTAGGTGGCTGCCGATAAAAGTTGTTTAACGACAGTCTAGACGATTTTTGCTGATGTTGTTACATTTTTTTCCAACATGATTTATGCTGGCACTTCTGATTGCAGTTAAGAATATTAGCTTTTTGCATGTAACACCGGTAAAAATCATATTTACATATAACTTGTATAAAACTTTCTTGGCCCTTTAAACTGCCTGGAAAGATAATTTTTTTAAAAAATTTCTTTGTAAATCAAATAAATATTTAAATATATATATATATTTTTTTCTTCTAAAAATTAAAGGATCTCTTGGTGGGCATCATTGACCCTAGAGGCTCTCAGTCCCCCGCTCCCTCTTAAACCTCAGGGACTCCTGGGTGAGGGGTACACCTGCGGTCACTAATGGGGCGTGCCAAAAGTGGATTTTAACACATAATAGGATTGAGCAAGAATCTATGTGAGAAAATTCTTTATGTTAATTCAGACTCGAATCCAAGACCACACCTGTCAGGGAACCTTACAGTACTCAGCTTCCTAACCACTAAGCCACCTATTGCAAGGACAATTATTTAAATATATTCAAATGGTACTCTTAAAATTACAATATGTTTTACCCTAAAAAAAATTACAATATGTAAAAAAGATTTATATTAATTAAGTAGTATATGGAAAAAGACAATGAATGGTTCAATCAATATAAACATATATCAATATATATAAGAAAAATGTACAAAAAATAGAAAACTTAGAATTCTAAACCAACTGTACGAATTCCAATACATTTTCATCAAAATTTTTTTTGCATTAATATATTCATGACAACAAACTTTTGGACGAAAAACATACAAAGAGTAAGAACATATTTCAATTCTTTGTAAAATTTCTTCCACTTCTACATTACAAATCAAAATCAACTAAATTTTTAGTCAGCTAGTGTAGGTAGTGTAGGTGTTTATATCTCAATTTACAATTGAGGGTAAATTGGTTTTCTCATGATTATAATCAAGATGTGTGGTCAGGATTTAATCAAAAATCCTAAAGAAACTAGGTTTCTGCACCACCCTAGTTCTAATAGAATTAGGAAAATCTTGTAATTAATTGCAAGGGCTGAAATTAATTAATTATTAAATAAATAATAATTATTTTCTTGAATAATTATTATTAAAATCATCACATGTGCCGCCCCTACCTAAGTGAGTGGCAAAGAAAGTCAATCGAAAGCAGTTTCCTTTGATATTGCTGCCTGCTAGGGAGGCAAACAAGTAAAAAAGGAAAATTGCTTGTCATCTGGCCATGAGATGAAAAATACCTCATGGACTTACATAGCAAGGCCCAAGTCGTCTCCCATGTAGAGGAGAGGCCGCCCTTTGCCCTGCTGAAAGATATTTTTCTCTTCTTGCAGGAAGGAGGTAGAGAGCTAAAGTTTGTTAGCAAGAGAAGCATCTACCTACGTGAGAGATGCATGAGATTTTCAACCTCACACCTCCTCAACATAGTCGACTAACCATAGTGGAGAAATCGCCTAGCCTTTTCCCCTCCCCGGGAGGCGAAATTGCAAGTTTGTATTTTGTTCAATTAAGAACAAAATAGTAAAATTGATCCTTGAGCTATGTAGATCATCTTGGTAAAATTTCACCTCATTCTGACATCGGAGTAAAAACTTATCCCCGGTTTTCAGTTAAAGACATTCTGGGGAACGAAACCAAATTCACCATGATAGAGAGCTCGAAATCACTTGAGGTTTTTTCCATAGTCTTATGGAGATAATCTAAGCCTACTGGTGAAATTTTGGTTAATTCCGAGATCGTTTGCAACTTTTGCATTCTTCTCAGTTAAGGACATATGGCTTTCTCACCTCGTTTTAAGCCATTTTCTTAATTAATTGTTATTTTCATGATTTGAAGAGCTAAATATGACTAAGTAGGGATAATTTCGTGACCTTGATGATCAAAGTCCAAAATTATGATGTCAATTGGCCACTACTTAGTCAAAATAGCTAAATTCAGCACTAAAGAAGCAACGAAAGTCTGCTGCAATGTGATAGGAAGAAGGAAGAATTATCATCAACCACCCAGGAGGAAGATTTCCATCTCCCATTCAAGCAGAGTGGCGCATTAGCATCTATTTTGCCCTCTCCATAGTAGTTGGGAGCAATCAGAAGGAGAAAGAAGCTTCACTGCACCTTCCTGGAGGCTGTCATCTACCTAGGAGGAGGAATTCGCCTTCTTCAGCAAGGCAAGCCCATTAATGCCAAAGCCCATGCCACCCCCTATATAAAGGGAGGTCATTCTCAGGTTTCAGGCAGATTCCGCATCTCAAACATTTCTCCCGAGAAATAAAAAACCAGCTCCTACAGCTACAAACTTGCTCCGCGCAAAAAACCAAGCTCCGTACTTATTTTCTCTCTGGCTCTGCGCCATTTTCAACCTGTTCATCATGAGTTCTTACTCGTTCATCAACTTTTCCTTGTTTAGATCTTGTCTTAGGACAATCAAACACTCTTTTAGTGTTTTCTCTTGTTTCAATCTTGTCTCCGGACATACAAACACTGTACACGTGTTTCTCTCTCAAAAATAACAAATCAAATTGTTATTTTCTTTTCAATTTCAATTGCAATCAAAGCAGATCTCCTAGATCTGATCCAGTTAGAGGAAGGCCCAGTTATGAGAAGTAGTTTTGTACGGATCCAATGATTTAAATGCTCCGGTGTGACTTTGATCCACTCCCCACAATCGCTCTGATCTTTTAATCTGTTGCCCCGCGCTCTAGATCCAGTTCTTTACAATCTTTTTGTCAATTTCAACAAATTGACTGGCACGCCCCTATGCTGTCATAAAGAATTCTCCGCGAAAACTCTAGCAAGAGATTTTTGGCGCAACAGTAGGAGATGAAAACCCAGCCTTGTCTTGCGAAGCCCACCAACGTGGCTCATTATATACTTGTCGGACACTAATTTGAATCCAAAAGTTTAAGCCAATGTGTTCCCGAGTCTTTCATGTATATATGTCACTTTTACAGTCCATCCCTTTGTGATGTCGTATGTGACACTCACATGTAAACTCCAACAAACTCTGTCGTTCACATTTGTTTTTTTTTAATCCAAAAATACCACACCATGTTTTTTAGCACAGTTGCACCACCGAACTCCAATCAAACCTAGCTCTAATACCATTTGTTGGAGATAACAACCTGGCCTCGTCTTGCGAAGCCCACCAACGTGGCCTATATATACCTGTCGGACGCCAACTTGAATCCAAAAGCTTAAACCAATGTGTTCTTAGATCTTTTATGTATATATGCCACTTTTACAGCTCATCCCTTTATGATGTGGGATGCAACACTCACATGTGAACTCCAATAGCTACCATTGCAACCACACACATCTAATGAGAGTTATGTTCAAAAATATATTGAAACCTTATAATTGATCATAAATTAGATTAAGGAAACTTCTAAGTATTAATATAATTAAATGTAAAATATAAACATCTAAAAGCTTTAATTGCTAAAGTTTAGACTTCTTATAAACTCAACCAGAGTGTTGGACCAAGGCAAAATAGAGTGAACTTTTGACTATTGTATACACATAGAGTAATTAGAGTAAATTTTTTAATGATCGAAGAAGTTTACCTCACATACCAATTGTCTACTACTATTTGGATATTTATCTGTTGGCTTTTTAGGACATTAATAATGAATAATTTATTAGTTTTTTCTTTAACTATAGTGTCAACTACATTTTGTACCATAAACTTCAAATCGGGAAAATTTGCCTCTTAAATTTTCATAATCATAACAGTTTGGCCCTGAACTTCCCAAATTTAAGACAATACCTCTTGATAGAGGAGGTAAATTGTTCCAAATTTCGGAGGTTCAAGGGCCGGTGCAAATTGTCACGAAAATAGTTTACAGGACAAAGTATCCTTAGCCCCATAATTTTGATAGTAAAAATGCTAATAAGCCTTAACATCATGTTTGGTTCGAGGGAATTGTGTTTTCAATTACACCCCAATTTATAGGTGAATAGTAATTCAATTGTTTGGTTCAAAAATGAGCTGATTTGCATTTTCGATGCGGGCCCAATTACAGGACAAGCCGTAATAGCAATTCAGCGCCTCAACCTTTGAATTGCAATTCAACGCTTCGTGTAATTGAATGAACAAATTTTCTTCCAAAAATCTCCTCAGCTTTAGAAGGAAAATTACAAGCTTTCCCCTTTTCAACAACAGAGAATTGCGTCTCAATCTCTCATCTTCTCCTCTTCTTTTGCCTTTATTTGATTTTACCCTTTCTTGCCTTATGTTTTCATTATTAATCTTGCAATTAACAACAAAAATTGCCCTGTATTGGGTCACATATTTTTCATGCCTTTGACATTTAAGGCATCGGAGATACAAGCCTTCCTTTTATTCTGAACCCATACTTCATTTTTGTCATCAAGGTCTGGGTCATAGAACTCTGGTTTGATTGTATAGTCTATTTCATCATCGTCTGAAATGGTTTGCTGGGAATTGGGGGTGGAATCCATTTTTTAGGTTTTGTTGTCTTCTTCCATCTCCTTTACCTGCTGCTTATTTGCTTGATTTCTTTCCATTGTTAATCCTTTCGATTTTTTTTCATCTTTTTTTTTTCCTGGAAAACTGAAAAAATCACACCGCCTATACTGACTTTGCAGTTTTGCCCAATGTGATTTTTAACCTCTCATCTTCTCCTCTTTCACTCTACACCCAACCTGGAAAAAGAGAGTTGCTGCCATGGTTGTGTTCTACTTTGTTTGCTGCGTTTCTTTTCTAATTCTTTTAACAAATGGTGAAATATATTTGGTAATAATTAGGAAAATTGTGAATTCTTTGTTTTTTTAGAGATGAAGTAAAATTTTTATTTTTCTTAAATTTCAAATTAGGGTTTAAGGTGTAAAGGGTAAAATAGAATTTTTTTTATATATTCCATGTATATTCTTTTTTTTTCAATCCAATGAACCAAACAATGTAATTTTGAATTCAGTTCCTTCATAATTCAGCTCACTCTTAATTCAGTTCCTTCTAAATTCCCCCTTAATTCCTTTCCAATGAACCAAACATGTTGTAAATCAATCAGCTGGTTTTGCAGAAACAACCATGGGAGAAAGCTACCTCCCTTTGTGTAGCCTATCATTTAATTTCATGTTCACATGTAGCAAAAAAAAAAAAAGTTTTTCCACAAAAATAACATAAAACAATATGATTTAATAGGCCTATAGATTCAATTAAAAGAACTAGACCCAAACTGGGTATTTTGTTAAACTTTTAGTCTTGATTTGAGTATTTACCCTCAACTTTTACTGCTTTTGAGTCTTGACTAAAAATTAGGATTAGTTTTCGGACAAATAAGACATGATAATATGAACTGAGTTAAGCTATTGAATTGGCGTTGGAGCAAGGTTGTGACAATTGTGTTTTTGAGAGCGATTCCTTAGTTGCAGTTAGAATGATTAATAGTCCAAGTCCTTCTTGGTGGGAGGGTGGTTTACTTATTTCCGAAATACATGATTTGGTTTCTCTATTTGATTCTTGTATAGTTTTTTATGTCAATAGGGAGGCCAATATTTTGGAACATAGATTAACAAAATAACATGTTGAACTTGTGTGGTGCGAAAACTTACCTTCCGATGTTTATAATCCTGATTTCTAATTAATGAAAGTTATTGATTCTCGATTAAAAAACAAAAAAAAAGTCTACCTAAATTCTTGTTTTTCCCATTTCATAATTCATTTCCAGTGAGATGTTCTGCAGACACCTTCACTAGGTAAGTCATCCCGAAATAATGTTGTTTTGAACAATTTTGGAAGGTAGTCTCTAGAAAAAAATTTGTACAATTTTTTAATCGAAAGCATTGATTTATGAATTATGACCATATAGTAAATTGAATAGAGTAATGAAAAATTGCAAATCAGGTTATTATTATAGCGGTTATAATTAAAAAGTAGCTAGCCATCCCTATATGACCAAACTCCAAACAATTATTATAGCAACTGAGGGGAGCATTATTTTGGGAAAAGCCATAACTAAGGGAAACATCAATTAATTATCAATTGGTGCTTACTAAATCTTTATAAAATTATGATTTGACCACGTAAAACATATGGTGCACATAGCTTATAAACCACGTAAAATATTTTGTATATTTCCTTCAAGATTTTTTTTTTTTTTGAAATTCCTTCAAGAATTTTGACATCTTAATTATAATAATTAGGAGAGCTTCCCCCAATAATTGGAGTCCCCCAGTATTTTTTATTAGTTATATTTGATATGATTATCTGATATGATTATCGGATGGAAAATACTTTTTGCCCCGCCTAATTTTACCGTAGGTTATCCCGCCTAATAATTAAGGTAACAAATTAATTTCATGTTTAGCCCCTAGTTACAAATAAGGAGAGTTTGTAGGGTAAATTCCTTGATTTTAAGGTATTATTGAACATGATTTTAGAAATTATGGTAACTTTTTCCAATGCGATGTCAGGCGGGATATTAGACGGTAGAATTAGGCGAGGCAAGTAGCATTACTCTTATCGGATATAGTCAGATATAGAAAGATTTGTACAACGCTTGAGCCTTTGGCTCGATGGTTAGTTCATGTTGCTAATTGGTTTCAGGTTCAAGTCCCACCACATACAGATTATATGTAGGCTTTGTACCATTTTGTGTCTTTGCTAATTCTGGTTAAATGTTTGAGTGAATTAAATAATATAACTTCAAATTACCCGAAAAAAGGGGAGAAATACCTAGTATATATATATCTATATTTTGTAGATAGTTTCTTCTGAAAAAATTTTATTAGTCCCCCATATTTTATAATAATATTAATAATAATAATATAATATATATACGTTACTATTAAAGTCATCCCCAAACTGTTGTATTCTCAGTATTTGACTCTTTTTCTGCTGATATTTGTCTAAAATTGATTGCAATTTCAAAAATATTTATAAATAATATTTAGAACATTGAATCATAATTAAAATAAAATTCCATTTCTTTTTTTTTCAGTACTAATTATTATTGGGAAAATTTTAAAAAGGGGCAGTCTATTAGAAATATTTATTAAATGGTATAATCAAGATCTATAATTATCATTAGGTAAATAACATGTTACAAAATTTGTAAGGAGTATATTGTAAGTACATTTTTACCCTCAATAATAATCTTATTGCAAAATGTGAGTTTTTTCCTTCAACAATTCAGAACAATTTTCCTAACTTTTTCCCTCGTCTTGTTTCCGTGTTACCTTAATGTTGATATCTAAATGAGAATTTCTTTTCTAATATGATTTAATTTCTTCTTCTTCTACATCCCCTACAACATCTCAACTTTCAGCTTTGGAGTTGCTAACTGGAATTTCTTCAAGGGGGTTGAATTCTTTTATTCCCATGCCGATTACAGATTCTAACACGGTTTCTGGGTTTCTTATGCACGAGTTTAAACCGACGCTAAATTTCTCCTTGGATGGGCTTGGGAGTGGTTGTGGGAGTCTCTAGGGAGTTCAAGAAACAACAGGGAGGCTTTTGTTTCCATTTGAAGATCTAAAGCAAGTTTCGAGCACAAATATTGATCACCAGAATAAAAAGCAAGGGGATTCATCTGGATATTGAACTGGAATGTTAGGTGGTGGATCATGGTAAACAAGATATTGAAAAATATAATACTATGATATGGGTCTCTCTTTTCTTTCTTTTTCCTGGGTTTTTTTTCTTCTTTTCTTTTTGACTTTATTAATTTGTTATTAAGGGTGGGTGACTTTGTTTGGATTTTTTCTTACTAACATATAGGAAATACATGGGTTTATTTCCCCCTATAATCCTTTTTTCTTCTTAATTATATATCTTCCCTCTTGAATTGGGGGATTTTGGCTAACAGGGAGCAGGACGAGGGAAAAAGTTGGAAAAACTATTCTCAATTGGTAGAGGAAAAAAATCTTACGTTTTGCACTAAGATTATTATTGAGGGTAAAAATGTACTTACAATGTACTTCTTACAAATTTTGTAACACGTAAACCTAATGATAATTATAGATCTTCATTATACCATTTAATAAATATTTCTAATAGTCTGTCTCTTTTTAAATTTTCCCATTATTATTTGAATAGATATTAGAAATCTAACAATATTTCCTTTCATTTAACTTAATTGTTATTATATATAAGATAAAATTTTTCTTAGAATTGAAATCACTCAATTTCGATCATAAACCGAAAACCCCTATGCAAATACACAGGACAATATCTAGTAATAATAATTAATAATAATTTTGGGGCTTAACACGGGAAAAAAGAAAAAAAAAGAAAGGAAAAAGAAAGAAACCCAGTTTTAATCTTTTTTTTGGCATCAACCAGTTTTAATCTCATGAAGATCTGCCTTTACAAAAAGTCAACCAAAGAAAGGGGTTTGACCATTTCAAAGCGTTCCATTTAAAAGACCTTTACTAAAATAAATTAAAATTAAAACCATCCATAGTCCTATAGTCTCCTAGAGCAGCCAATAAATCAGAATGAAAACGAGGACGAAGTTGCTTCCCTAACATAATTCTCTTTTTCATTTCCTTCTTGAGCACTCAAAAGAGACTCTAATAATATATATAAACAAATAACATTAATTTAATCAAAACCAGAAAGAGTCACAAAATATTCCAAGGAAATCGTAGGAGAATTCCAACATAAATTATATACATAGTCACAATCTGTTAATCTCTCTCTTATCTTATCTTACTACTATATAAAATCACGAACTCAAAAATTTTAATTGGAAAATTTCTAAAATACCCTTAGTGTTATAGTATAATAATTTTTTAATTAATATTCTTATTAGTCATTATACTATATAAAATCACGAACTCAAAAATCTTAATTGGGAAATTTCTAAAATTTTCTCAGTATTATAGTATAATAATTTTTTAATTAATATTCTTTTTAGTCATTAAATTTTTTATTAATTATAAAAAGATATTGTAAATCTAATATTCAAATTTTTTTTAAATTATAAAAAAGTATTAGACTTTTATAATAAAAATAAATCTTTTATTAAGCAAGTCGAAAAATACAACTATTTTTACTGTTTCAAACTCTATTTCCCTTTTCTATTTGCCTGACCCCCTTTGCCTCTCTTCGTCCCTATTGCAGTATTGGAAGAATATCCACCACAACCATGAATATTATTTTGAGGAATTTCAAGTCCTTCATTTTTCCATTTCAAACCACTCTTCCAATAAAAACTAGTATAAATTACTCCTTAATTCTTAGATCTCAAAGGCTCCACCACAACCATCGAATATTGTTTTGAGGAATTTCTACAAGTCCTCAAATTTTCCACTTCAAACCAACTCTTCCATAAAAATAGTATAAATTACTCCTTAATTCTTAGGTTCCAAACGCTCCACCACAACCATGAATATTGTTTTGAGGCAAGTCCTTAAATTTTCCACTTCAAACCAACTCTTCCAATAAAAATAGTATAAATTACTCCTTAATTCTTAGATCCCAAACGTGTTAACAATAACAAGCATGTTAGATGTATATAGCATTTTCATTTTTCAAAACAAATATTTCCTATGATTAATTAATGTTAAGTCTTTGATTCTGTCCAAGTTTCTATTATATTTTTACCTTCTTAACAAAGAGAATTAAATTTATTTTAAAGGCCTTCTAATTTTGATGTTTTGCTCATAGATGATGTGTCAATATTTGGTGGCATGATAACAATGTCAGTGCATAAAATATTAACCCATTAATAATTTATTTTTTTGAAGGACTTTATTCATCTTATTGATATAGCCTTAAAAACCACATTCATGCTCAAAGTTTAGTTACTGATTAATTTTATATAGCTTTCATTGTTTTTTTTATAAAAAAAGTCCATAGTTGGTAGCTGATAGCCGATACATAAGTTATGAGTAAAAACTGAAATCCTTATTTGTCATACTTACTTTCCATTGATTTCTTAATCCAACAAATAAAGCGCATAATCCTAAGAAAAGACTCACTTTCGCGTTATGATATAGTCACACGTGAATATTTCTAAGATCAACTGATAGCATTAATTTGTTGCACCTATAGAAAAAAGGTCAATTTACCAAAAACATGTTTGGAACTTAATGGTGAAAGATGAGCAATAAAACACTCAATAAAAGTCTGAAAATAATTTGGAAAGGGTGGAAGAGAAATAGACAAACTTCCCCATTGGAATTGTAAATAAAATTATATAATTATGTTTTTCAAATATGAATAATAATACTATTAATAAGAAGTATGCAATATTACTGCAAGCATAACACACACACACACACACACACACACACACACACACACACACACACACACACACACACACACACACACACACACACACACACACACACACACACACACACACACACACACACACACACACACACACACACACACACACACACACACACACACACACACACACACACACACACACACACACATATATACACACACATATACACACACATATACACACACACATATACATATATATGTAATTTACCCTATAATTAATTTTTTAAAATTAAATGTATGAGATTATTATATTGAGGTTTTATCAAGGGGCACAAATAAAATTAGAAAGCATAGCCTTTTTTAATTGCCCGAAGCTTGAACGCATATCAAAGACAGAATCATCCAGCAAAACTTTGAAGATGATCAAAGGAGAAAGTCGGGTGGGGAAGGTATGAAGTGTAAGGAAAGAAAGTAGGAAAGTCTGCCATAAGATGATCTAATGCACATATTTTCCCCAAGAAACAGTGAGGAAGATATAATGATGCAATTGACACAACATAGAAATCAATCAAACCAATATTACATAGGAAGGTTATGAAATTTTCATAGTGTGGTTACTAAAATTTTATATGGAGGTTATCAAAACGTCATAGTGTAGTTATCAAAATTTTATACAGGCGTTACCAAATTTCATAAAAAGGTTATCAAATTTTCTTAGGTCGTTAACAAAATTTTATACGAAGGTTAACAAAATTTTATACGAAGGTTATCAAAATTTATAGTGTGGTTATCAAAATTTCATGGGGGGAGGTTATCAAAGTTTTCTAGGGAGGTTAACAAAATTTCATTGGAAGGTTACAAAAATTTTGTGGAGATGTTATCAAAATTAAATA
>AWUE01013174.1:0-47350 GCA_001974825.2 Corchorus olitorius
GTGTTTTTAATTACATATTAATTGTGTGCGGATATTAGGATTTACCGGTTCAACTCCACCGTCAGAATTCCAAAGGACTGGTGCTATAAATGTATCTGCAATAATGGTTGATTCATAAATAAACTATTGACATTCCAATTTTGTTTTCCTTTCGTCTTCATTTCTATTTGGGTGGGTTTCTTCTTTACTAACATTTCCCTGAATTGGTTTCACATGGACTCCGTTTTGTTTCCTAAAATTTCCAAATGGACGTTGATAAGATCCTTCCATTTAATTTAGCAGCGCCTTAGAATGACATAACCTAAAGTGGAGAACTTTCACTTCTCACCGCAATATTTTTGAGGTAAATCTGGATTTATTTGGATTTATATTATAGTTAGCCAATGCTAAGTACAATGATTTTGTGATGCATTGTGTAAATTACATATGTTCCTGCAAATACTCTCAACTAATTCAAATTTCCTACGGCAACTATACATGCTCCTTGACTACAAAAAATTAGGCATTCCTTATGCAGAAGCCAAATTCTTTCACCTACACCAGAGTTCATTAATTCAACAATTGCAATCAAGATTAAAAAATGACCACAGCGTACTATGCTTTTTTAGATGATCAACATACATGTCAAGCAACAATTAATATTAGCTTTATTTTGATGAATTATCTAGAGATGGAGGAGTAGAATATCAGCTTTATTTTGATGAATTACCTAGAGATAGAGTAGAATTTAGATAATAGACTTTTATAATGAAAGGGAGGTCATGTGTTTTGCTTTATATATGCGAATTATTTGTTTCGATGTATGAGTTTCTCCTAACTGATTAACTTATAGCCAATGCAATATCTTCTTACTAACCGACTTAAACAACTACAAAATATATAGCTATAATAAGAAGATGACTGCAGCGCACGTGCAGACCGCCCTGTTTGTATATATATATACACACTCCAAATTAACATACTCTCCTTCAACCCAAAAAAAAAAAATTGACATACTCTCCGAATGTAGAAGCTTGTATCTTAACTTCGTGGATCGATCATCGATTTATCTGATTTTTCATTCAAATTGTAAATACTTCATGGTGATCGCATGATTCCTACTTATAAAAGCAACTTGAAATGAAAAAAAAAAAAAAACCCCAAAAAATGAGGAACTTTATTTGAGATGGGAGAACATTCCCACTGGCCCCTTTATTAATTACAATTAGGTGAGCCATAATTTTTCATAGGTATATAGAAAATGACTTGCATTGATCACCATCTTCAAAGATCTTTATCAATTTTATTCTTAGAGATAATTAGATAATTTTTTACTCTCTATATGCATTGTTTTTAAAACCGGGCCGCCACTAGAACCGGCGATGGTTCCGGTCGGCGGTTTGATCGGTCCGACCGGTTCAACCGTCGGTCCGGTCTGATAAGTGCATTTTGTGGAAATTGTTGGTATTTTACCTTTTAAATATTATATAAGGTATATACATGTCACATAAAAGCATTTGGTGTAGTGGCTTAAGTATGTTTTTTGTTACCCACAAGGTTGTGGGTTCAAAACTCACCACCTTCAAAAAATTTTCCAAATTTTCTCCACTATCAAACCGGTTTTATCCGGTCAGAACCCGGTCCAACCGCTGGTCCAACCAGTTTTTACCCGGTTGTTGACCATGTTGACTAACCGCGGTTCCCACCCCTTTAAGGACCGGACATGCCGGCGGTTCCCGGTTAAACCGGTCCGATCGGCCGGTCCGGTCCGGTTTTCAAAACAATGTCTATATGTCAACTTCGAATCGATAAAACATATATTTGAAATGAAGGGTCTCTCTCAACCCGAATGCACAAGTGTCCGACCCAACTCATAAAAACAAACTTGATTCAACCCGTTTTGATTAAAAAAATCAACAACTTAAAATTATATATTAAACGTACTTAAAACTAATCTAAATTTAAATGAGTTGATATATTTTTTTGGTATTTGAGACTGTTAGGATTGAAGCCTAATCCCTGAATCTACGAGTCCAATATTCTACCATCAGATCAAATGCCCCCGAAGGCTAAATGAGCTGATATAATATTAAACGACAAAAATAACAAAACTTGAATTTGAATAATCGGAAAGCTAACTCAAATCAAAGTGATTAAACAAATAATAACCAAACAAGCATGGCAGCCTGCGCTTGCGCTGCAGTCATCTTCTTAATAGGGCTAAAAGTGTGCTACCTAAATTCTACTCCATCTCTAGGTAATTCATCAAAATAAACCTAATATTTTACTCCTCCATCTCTAGATAATTCATCAAAATAAAATTAATATTAATTGTTGTTTGAAATGTATGTTGATTATCTAAAAAACATAGTACATTGTGGTCTCTTGATTGCAATTGTGAAATAAATAGACTCGGGTAGGTGGAAGAATTTGACTTCTACATAAGAAAGGCCTAATTTTTTGTAGTCAAGGAGCATGTATTGTTGTCGTAGGAAAATTGAATTAGTTGAGAGCATCTGCAGGAGCATATGTAATTCACACAATACATCACAAAATGATTGTACTTAGCATTGGCTAACTGTGCTTTTGGAAATGTGGAAATATACTAAACATAAGCAACTAATAGAAACCTCAATAAAAAGGAAGTCGAATGATAAATAAAAAAAACTTTTTATAAAATAAAAGAGGATTTTTAAATTTAAGTATCAAATAATATAATCAACAAATAAATCCAGATTTACCTTAAAATGTTGCGGTGAGAAGTGAAAACTCCCCGCTTTAGGTTATGTCATCCTAAGGCGCTGCTAAATTAAATGGAAGGATCTTATCAACGTCCACCTGGAAATTTTAGGAAACAGAACGAAGTCCATGTGTAAGCAATTCAGAAAAATGTTAGGGAAGAAGAAACTCATCCAAATAGAAATGAAGACGAAAGAAAAACAGAACTTAAATGTCAATAGTTTACACATGAATCAACAATTATTGCAGATACATTTATAGCACCAATCCTTTAGAATTCCGGCAGAAGAGTTGAACCAGTAAATCCTAATATCCACACACAATTAATATGTAATTAAAACACACTTAATCATAAATATAAAATAGTAAATTACAAAAAAGGGCAGCATGAATAGCAAGGGAGGAATTTAATGGAGGGCCTTTTTAGTCACCCGAAAAATATGAAAAGACCAAAAAAAACCAAAAGGAGACATCATATTAATTCTCAATTTGGCCTTTAAGTAATTTCCATAGTCACTAAAAATAATATATAGTATATATATGACAAAGCACCGAAACAACAAAACTCGAAAAATTCCAACCGAAATTAACCCGCCATATTATTGTTATACTAAATAAATGCATAGAATTGAATGTCTAAAGACACTTTTAAAAGAGTTTTCTCAACTCCTGTGTGTTTAGGCTCCTTTTAGATTGGTTTTTAGGTCATTTTGTACTTTAATCATGCTTGAGCTAGAGTTGACCATATGTTTTAGTTTTTTTTTTTCCCAAATCATATGGTTTAGTTTAAGAGTGATGATCCCTTAATACCATACAAACCCCAAAATTTCTTGAATTTATAGTGTTCCAAAATGACCAACCTTGAATTTGAATTTGAGGCTTTGATCTAATGGCCAAAACTTTAAAAGTTCATCTGGAGATAGGGGTTCAAATCTTTGTCCTTCCCCCTTCTTCCATAGTTGTAATGTAATCACATTAAAAAATAAATTAAAAAAAAAAACTTTAACCACCCATCCTACCTCGTAGAACCAATTGCTGGAATATAAACAAGCAATAATCTTCTATTGATTAACGTTGAGTGCTAATCAAGGAATAAGGAAATTAAGAACAAAATGCTCTAATAGTGAGATGTTTAAGCATTTTAAGGGTCCAAATTAATGAAGTCGATTAGGTGTCGAATGGGTTAGAGAAGTGTCACATTGGTGAATATGAAGGTAGAAGGTGAAGGCCCCAGCTGTTGACCGGTGAGGAGAGAGATGTGTCTAATTTTAGACACTAATAAAGGAGAATAACTAATAGGACATAAATTTGATGATGGTGGATGTTGTTGCTGCTGGTGGTCTCCATGCTTGAGCTGAGATAGATTGGGAGGGTCCACTGTCTTAGCTTTGGTTGGATTTTGGTATTTCTATCTTTTGTTTGGGTGAGAGCTCAGCTTGTAAGCTGATAAGCATAATCCATCCATATAGCATATTCCCAAAGCCCATTTCAAATCTGCTTTATTTACGGTACTGATTGAGATTATTATTTCATCCTACAATTTATTGCTTAGCCTAATTCAGGTCATTACTAAACAAAAAAATTATTTTGTAAAATTTTGTAGTTTCGTTTGCTAAGTTTAGAGGAGTCCCCAAGGAATAGCATAGTGTTTATAAAGCTTGTGACTTCTTGTGGGAGGTTGCGAGTTCAAATTTTAAGATGGGCGGGGTGGGATTATGAGGAAAGAGATTACTACCTCCTATTATGTTCATGTTAATAAGTAGAAAAAAAAATATTAGGAGGCTAATATTAAAAAAGATTGATCTGATACTGTAAGTGAAGTTTTTGCACTTTATAAGTGGATAAAAAGTTTGACACATATCTCTATTCTTTAACTTTTTATGTATTTAATATTTAAAAAGGGTAATTATTTGATACACCGGCGGTGTAAATTTTGGACTCCACAAGCGGGTTGTGAAGTTGACACATGTCCATTTTTTTAATTAATTAAGTTTTAAATATTTCAATCTAGTCTCTAGAGGACACATGTCACCCTTCAGGATCCGCTTGTGTAGTCTGCTAAACTCCACCGCCGGTGTATTGTATAATTTTCCATTAAAAAATAGGGTAATCATTTGATACACCTGCGGTGTAAATTTTGAACTCCACAAGCGGGTTGTGGAGTTGACACATGTCTATTTTCTGAATTAATTAAATTTTAAATATTTCAATCTAGTCCCTAAGGGACACATGTCACCCTTCAAGACTCGCTTGTGCAGTCTGCTAAACTCCGCTGACGGTGTATTATATATAAACTCTAAAAAATATAACTTAAAAGGATATATATCAACCATTTAACCGTATGTTAAACCCCATAAGGTCCCTTATTATCCCTTATTAAGGGATAATGTAATATTCCAATTAAAAATCCATCACTATACTAACATGGTAAGTTATTGTCGATAATTCCAGTCTGATTTACTATTAAAACTCTGTTGTTTTTTTTACTAGTAGTATTCTTTTCTTCGCTTTCCCCTTATTTATATTGATTTGATTGTATTGCATGAAGACAGATAATCCTCGAAAATGATGGCAAAATTTATCCGATTCCTTCTTATCCTCTGATTCATGACATTTCAAATGAGGAGGCTCCTTTTGATAGACTCACCATTACCAAGATAAAGAGATATGGTCTTTCATCAAGGCTTTGGGGATGATCAGGCCGCGGACCTTGAAGTTTTCTATTCTTGGTAGTAGTTGGTTCATGCTGTAGTTCAAAAGCCGGGGTCATCGAGTTTCTTGCTGACGACAGTGGTGTATGCTAGCCCGGTCTTAGAGATTAGCCGTAACCTGTAGCAACTCATGGATAAATTAGCAGGTTTATATTACCTTGGGTTGTGGAAGAGAAGGCACTTCAATCCATGGTATGGTATCAAGAGCCTAAAAGCACCTTTGTGCAAAACCTCTCCTTTTTACTTGACTTCCCTTTTCGTTCTTGTTAATTTTAGATCCAACCAACCACCATGACCTCCTCAAACAGTGCACCTATATACTCTTACCCATCCACTCTTAACGTGGGAAATTTTGTTTCACTTAAACTCACCTCCAAAAATTTCTTGTTGTGGAAAACACATATGCTTCGACTTATTGAAAGTCAAGACATGCTTGGCTTTATCAATGGAGCAACCCCTATGCCTAAGTCCCATGTTTCAAAGGATGAGGATGCAAAACAAGAAAAAGAAAATCCAGATTATGTTGGTTGGAGAAGATCTGATAGACTTCTCCGTGGCTGGATTACGGTTACACTCTCAGAAGAAGCTCTTGGCCTTGTTGTTGGCCTGGAAACATCTGCAGAAGTTTGGAAGGCGTTGGTAGACGCCTTTGCTCAAGATACTCAAGAAAGAGAGATCTCTCTTCAGCTACAACTTCAAAATCACACTAAGGATGGTCATAGCATGGCAGACTACATCTGAATTTTCAAAAATATTTGTGATGATCTTGCAGCAATAGGAAAGCCCGTCGATGACCGTGCCAAAATCTTTGAACTTCTTCATGGCCTTGGATCAGATTATGAATCCTTCATTACCTCTATGCTGAAGCCCCCAATTCCTACTTATAATGATCTGATTCCACTACTTCAGGGTCATGAAACCATGAAAAGTCTGCATCAAACCTCAAAGTCACCAAATCTGAATATGGCCTTTATGTCACAAAGAAATACGGCCAACATAAACTTCTCAAAATGAGGCCGTGGCTCATTCTCTTCAAGAGGCCGTGGCTTCCCTCAAACCTATAATAATAGGTTCAATCACAATGATGGATACAGTGGAGGCAGTTCCAATGGCTCCTCAAGTCATGGAAACAACTCTCAAGATGACTCTGGTAAGACTAATATTGCCTGTCAAATATGCAAGTTGCCTAAACATACTGCTCTAGATTGCTATAACAGATTCAATCATACATATCAATCTGAGAAAACTAGACAAGCTATGGCAGCAATGAAGCTTAATGCCCCAATAGATAGTTCTTGGTTTCCAGTTACAGCAACTTCTGCTCACATGACAGCAGACCCTAGTATTCTTTCTTATTTATCTCAATATCATGGTTGTGATAAAATTCTTATTGGTGATGGTTCTTTGCTTGATATTTCACATACTGGGACTATGGATATACCTGTTCTTGATGGTTATCTACAATTAAATAATGTTCTTGTTGTCCCTGAGATAAAGAAAAACTTGTTGTCCATTGGTCAACTGACAGATGATTATCCTTACACTTGTGAATTTTCTTCTGCTGGTGTTGTGATAAAGGACAGGGAAACCGGGAAAATGATTGCAAATGGCAGTAAACAAGATGGAGTTTATGCCTTAGGCACAAAGGGGAAGGCAACGTTCTTTTCAACCAGATTTAAGACGGCTTCGGATGAAGTCTGGCATCAACGTTTAGGCCATCCACAGCCTAAAGTAGTAGAATTATTAAAGAAGAATAAGCTTATTACAAGAACTAGTGGTAATCAGGTTGAACACTTTTGTGATAGTTGCCAAATGGCTAAGGCATGTAGGCTCCCTTTTATTCTATCTAATGAGTTTGGTGATACTCCCATGGATGTTATTCACTGTGATTTGTGGGGTGCTGCTCCTGTTGCATCTTTTTAAAAGTTCAGATATTATGTCATTTTTGTTGATGAATACAACATATTTACTTGGTATTCTCCTCTTAAGCATAAATCTGATTTCTTCCAATGCTTCTTGAATTTTCATGCTTATGTGGAGAATCAATTTGGCAAAAAGATTAAAGTTTTTCAATGTGATGAAGGGGGTGAATTCACTGATGGCAGATTTGTTCAATTCTTGGAAAATAATGGCATTAAGCTTCAATATGCATGTCCAAAGACACCTGAACAGAATGGTTTGGTGGAGCGCAAACATCGCAATATTGTTGAATTAGGTCTTACCTTACTCTTTCATAGCCATACTCCTAAACGGTATTGGGTTGAAGCTTTTGGAACAGCAATTTGGTTAATCAATAGACAACCATCTCGTGTTTTTGATTGGAAAAGCCCATTTGAGTTATTATATAATAAAAGCCCTGATTATAGTTGCTTGAGGGTCTTTGGCAGCAAATGTTTTCCTTTCTTAAGAAGTCATTCAAAGAACAAACTTGAGCCACGATCATTGCCATGCATCTTTCTTGATTACAGTGAACTTCATAAAGGTTATCGATGTCTTCATCCACCAAGTGGTCGAGTGAATATCTCCATACATGTAACTTTTGATGAGAAAGTCTTTCCATTCAAGGATCCTGGATCTTTATTTGCTCCTTCTGATACTTGTGACTTAACTGAATTTATAGATTGGTTCTCAGGTTCACCTGCAGATGAGGACACTCTTGGAAAGCCCACTACATCTACGCCTCTCCATGTTAGTGAAACTCAATCACTTGTAGATGTGTCACTTGGAGCTTCATCACTTCCAAATGTGTCTTGTGCTACTACTCCATCGTATAGCTCAACTCCAAAAAGTGCCACTGATGTTACTCTTATCAACGAAGAAGTTCACAATCCAGATCCTTCAATTCCAGTTGGTCATAGTCAACAAGAAGAGGCTGCTGTTAATTCTGAACCACTAGTGCCATCCACAAATTCATTACCAATTGCAACTCGACAAAGCCACGATATCACCAATTGTAGTTTTTATATGCCACTTCAATTCCAATTAAACCAAAGTCAGTTAAAACTACTCTAAAGCACCCTGGTTAGAAAGCTGCTATGGAAGAAGAAATTCATGCGCTAATGCAGAATGATACGTGGGAGCTTGTTCCACCATTCAATTCCATGAATATTGTCGGGTGTAAATGGGTCTTCAAAACGAAGACCAAGGCTAATGGGTCATTAGAATGGCTAAAAGCGCGACTTATTGCTAAAGGCTTCAATCAAGTTCCTGGTGTTGACTTTCTTGAAACCTTCTCCCCTGTTGTTAAGCCAGCTACGATTCGTGTTTTTCTTACAATCGCATTAGCACATGATTGGGAGATTCGACACCTTGATGTCAAAAATGCATTTTTGCATGGATTCTTGAATGAGCCAGTTTTTATGACTCAACCACCTGGGTTTCAGAATAGCCAACATCCTAATTATGTGTGCAAACTTAATAAGCACTCTATGGGCTTCGCCAAGCTCCTCGGGCATGGTTTGATCGCTTTAGCACTTTTCTTCTATCATTTGGCTTTACTTGTAGTGTGGCAGATTCTTCTCTCTTTGTGCTACAATCCTCTCGTGGCACTATTCTTTTATTAGTCTATGTGGATGATATCATATTGACATGATCAAATTCAAATTTCCTCAACGATTTTATAGCTGCACTTGGGCAAGAATTCTCAATGAAGGATTTTGGTCCACTCCATTATTTTCTTGGTGTTTCAGTTACTCCTTTTGATGGTGGTATTCTTCTACATCAAGCTCAATATGCTCGTGAGTTATTAGACCGTGCTCTTATGCACAATTGTAAGCCCATCTCAACTCCTATGGAAAGTGGTTCCTACCCAAATGATGATGATATTTATTCAGATGCTCCATTTTATAGAAGCATAGTTGGGGGTCTCCAATATTTAACCTTCACTCGACCTAATATTTGCTATAGTGTGAACTATCTCTGTCAGTTTATGCATCAACCCACCAACCTTCATTTTCTCCTGGTAAAAAGACTCTTGAGATATGTCCATGGCACTATTAATTATGGTATCCGACTTCTACGTCATCAACCATTGGAGTTATGTGGATTTTCTGATGTTGATTGGGCTGGATGTTCTCTCACTCGTCGCTCTACCACTGGGTATTGTACATATCTTGGTGGTAATTGCATATCATGGAGTGCTAAAAAGCAGCCAATAGTAGCTCACTCAAGTACTGAAGCAGAATACCGCGCATTAGCATCTGCAGTAGTGGAGATTACGTGGTTATCATTTGTTCTTCGTGATATTGGAGTTTATCTCAAGAAGCCACCAGTGCTCTTCTCAGATGATATATCAGCCTTACATATGACAATCAATCCTGTGTTTCATGCACGCACAAAACACATCGAGATTGATTATCATTTTGTGCGAGAAAAAGTTTCTGCAGGTTCTCTTGTCACACAATTTGTCTCTTCTTCCAACCAAGTGGCAGATGTTTTCACCAAGGCCTTGCCTCGCCATGCACTTCTCCTGTTACGAGTCAAACTAGGCCTTTGTCAAATCCCACAGCCTAGTTTGAGGGGGCGTGATGAAACTCCAGATTTTGTGGCTATGTCTAATGCTAACTTTTTACATCTTGATTATAGGGATAATGGGGATAAGTTGACATTTGATTGAGAATCTGTTGATAGAGAGATATTATAGGGATCTCCTTAGTTATAGGAATTAATCCTGTAAATTAGCTACGTATTCACACTATGTATTCACCTATATAACTGTACTGTAAACTTCAGAAAAATAATCAAGAAAACACATTCTTTTCCCATAAACCGTTCATATTTTTTTTTTCAATTATGGGGTTTTTTGTTTGGTGTGTATGATAAATAACTATTTATACAATATACAACACGCATTTCTTTTATCATACAAAAGTCATTTATAACTATCTTTATATATCAAAGTTTAAAATTTTCAATGAACTTTTTTTTTTGGTTGAAATGACTAAAACTTAGAATTTGAAAAGTTAATAATCTCTAAACTCCCCATTCTCCTAGGTAATTTCGATTCGCTACATTCTATATATCAAAAAAAAAAAACTTCTCATATTATTGTTTACTAAAAATTCATCATATACCTTACTTCTAGTTAAGTTGTCACTAAAAAAACACCATTAGTTTAAGAGTCTTTTTCTAAAGTTATATACTGTTATAATGTAGTTAAGTTTTCGGCCATTAGGCACAAAAGGTGAAACTCAAAAGCATTCTTTTTATATCCTTATTTACAAGTAAATTGGTTAATTTAACCTAATAAAAACTTATACTAAAACTATATATAATATCTATATTAGGATGGCGAACTTGAACTTCAATTCATATATGTGATAATAAAAGTATACATGTGCTCAAGGTTTTTGAGAACTTTGTTGGGGGAGGGGGGCACATCCTGTCACCCCCTACTTCCGTCTATGAAATGAGCTACACAATAGAAGCCCTCTCATTTTTCATAATTTCATCCTGTTCATCCCAAGATTCGAACCCGAGACCTCCCACAAGAAGTCCCAAACTTTAACCACTGGGACACCCTTGGTTGATCATGAACATAATGAAGTTGACCTCGATGTCTGGTCTCATGGATAAAAATCTACCAATAAATACGCAAATGTTAGTAAAAATCCCTATATATTGTTGGGTCAAAATTAGAATTGGGCTGGCCCAATAATAATAAATTGGATGAATATGAAATTAGCCCATATACTTTATTTGTTTCAGATTAATGAGAATTAATCTAATATATTTTTTGTTAAAAAAAAAATCTAATGTATTCAGATCATTAAGTTAATAACTTTGCTACACGCCCACTCCTTTGTTCCACACAATGCTCCCTCCTGACGTGTTTATCACATGTCAGGTCATATGTTATCATTTTACTGGTCCAACACACCCTTTACAAATTTTTATTTTTATAACCCTTTGTGGGGAGCTTTTTGTGGCAGTACGACAAATGGACTGGTCTTTGCTCCAATGGGCTCTGCGCCAGCCCCTTTCTTCGAGTGAGGGTTAAACTTGAATCGGAGATACCGCAAAAGCTAAGGTGGCAGTGCTTTGGGAGAGCTCTGCGGTGAAGATGGGAGCCGCCGCAGTAAGGAGAGCTCTGCGGTAAAGAGGGTGCTACCGCGGTAAGGAGAGCTCTGCGATGAAGAGTGCTATCGCAAAGTGAGATTTGCTGTAAAGTGTTTGGTAAAGTGAGTTTTGCGGTAAAAGCGCTTTGCATGGTGAGTTCTGCGGTGAAAGAGATGCTACCGCAAAAATGACTTTATGAAGAAAAAGATAAAAGCTCTGGTAGTCCCTGTTTTTCGAACCCAAGAACAGAGGAAGCCATGGAACTCACAAGTGAAGAAAATAATTCAATTTATTCAACTTATCTGAATGGGAAATACATTATGAAGAAAAGCTTGGAAGAAAGAAAATGGGAATACAAATGTGAAAGAAAGAAATCCGTGTTACAAGAGCGTTGAAGTGGAGAAGAGAGCATTGTTGTGTGTTGTGGTTGCTCTCATGGTTGTTGTGAAAGAATGGTTCCTTTCATGATTCTCTGTCGTTGTTGAGATTGAGATTATTTATAGGCAAGTTTTTGCCTGGTCAATGCTATTCACCGCTGGACAGCCATGATTCCCGCTGCTGGCATACCAACTCTGCCGCAGTGGTGCCTTGGTCGCGGTGACTTTCTCAATCTGTGTGTGAGCAATTATGCTTTTTCCCTTTTTGAATTTTCATTGCCTTTTTGAGTCATAAGTCCACTTCATTGCCAACTTTACTTGACCGTTGAGATTCCCCGGCAGCTTAGTAAGTCAATGTTGCAGTTGGATTTTTTCTCTTTGCTGCCATGATGCTACTTTTGAGCTTAGAAGCAACCTTCAAGCAAGTTGTCCCTCCCATAAATAGCACCTGACAGGATTCCCATCCTCACATGCCTCCAAGCCACACTTCCGCAATCTTTTCCCGTCGTGGGCTTGGTCCACGTTGTTGTGTTTAGTGAATTAGCAATAATTAGTGTGTTGTATTGCCATATTCAAGTTTCAATATGTAAATGAGTTTGAATATCAGATAAGTATTACTCCCTTTGGCAAGCATCTTTTATGGAACCTTTACTGTGGCATTTGCAGCTTCCCTTTGAGAGGCGCTGCCGTTTGATTCCTCTGCCATGCATACGACGACAAGCTTTGATGTTGTGTGATTCGTTTTGCCATGTGATGAGGTGGCACGTCTTAGTTGCCGTGCAACTCTTGTTGCTATGTGGTGGTCTTAACGGGCTTATGTTGTTATTGGTGGGCCGCTGGGCCACTTCTGAGGAAAAGAAATGTGTTGGGCCTTTTTCATGTGTTGGGCCTCTTTTGTGTGTGTGTGTGTGTGTGATGTATTGGGCTTTGATGAGGTATTTTGTGAAAATGGGAAAAATATGGAATTTTAAGTATTTTTGGCTATGGTAAAAAATTGGGATTTTTGTGTTTAAATTGGCTTGGTTATCCCAAATTCGACCCTTAACACCCTTAAAATAAAATTTTAATTTTAATTTGGACTAAACTTAGTGAATAGTTATATATTTTATTTCTAAAACCTTATAACAATAAGTTATTAATAATGTAATTTACTCTTAAAATAATAATAAAATTTTAATTTGGGGTTAAATTTAGTGAAATTAGGGATAAACTTAATAAAAAGAATGAAATTAGAAAAAAAAAAGGCAGAAACGGTAAAAGGCGGGGCAAAAAGAATTATTCTTAAGTTAATGGCCAGTTTTAATATTCATTATTAATAGGAATTTAAATTAAGCAACCGGTTATAGGAGTTGTTAGAGTCATTTCAAATGGATAAGGTAGTTTAATAACTACTTTCTTATAGGAGAAATTCTTATGTAGACAGAAGTCTTAAAACTTAATTGATAAGTTTATTAGAATATTCTTTAGGAGTCGATTAACGTAATATTTCGTCTTCTTATTAGCTTCAATTGTATCCGAGGACATCGAATCTCAAACTTTTGTATTACTTTCTTAGTGTTCTTGATAAAAGTCTTTCATTATCATTCAATTATAAGTGTGATTTGGCATTGTGATTCCCCACTATTGCATATAAGAAACAAGGGTGAGAATCCTTATATTTTTCACCTCAAACAATTTGGTACGCCTGGTGAGACACTAGGGAAATTGTTGTTGATCATGCCTCCAAAGACTAGACAGAATGCAAACAAGGAAGAAGAGAATTCTACCTCTAATGCTAACATTAATGAAGTAATCATACCTGAAGAAAGCCATGTTCCAGATTAGAGGATCACGGGTGAGACATTGTCAAGAGCCTTGCTGGAACTCATTGCACAAGTGAAGAGGACTCAAGTGCAAGTCGAACATGCATCAGAACTGGTAAATATTTATACCAGAACAAGCAATGCCATATCAAAATTAGAGTGGACAACAATATGCAGTCCTAAATGATGTTATGAATGCTTTATGAAAGCATGTGATATGTCTTAGTACTCAAATGTCTGGTAGCAATAGAAAATGGTCCAAGACCTTCCCATACAATACACGTAATATCACAAAACAATGTAACTAGGGTAAGTGCAGTCAGGCCACCTCTATCAAAGAACGTGGTGAAAGTTCTGGTTTACCAGAAAATAATGTATGAGAAAATGAGGCAAGAAGATCAGGAAGAAATAGTCATGTTGAGAATTTGATGCCTCGAGGAGGAAGGATAGTATAAATAGGACTAGACCAATAGAAGTAGTGAGAAATGATAGGCATTGCTTGCAAATGGAAATATTCCACAGGCTAGATGTCATGTAGATGCATGGGGGTAAACTCAAGCCAGAGATGACTTGCATGGCATGCCTGATAATATTATGCATCGGAATCCTATTAGAGGAGAGAATGATTTCCAACATTTGTTGCGAGATCGAGTCTTAGGCACATTACAAAGCAATCAGTGTCTGTAGGAAGGGGTGTTCAAAGGCCCGTTTATAGGAAGCCTTATCCAGATTGGATTGATCAATGCAATCCATTACTAAGAGGATACAAGGTTCTAGATTTCTCAGTATTTTCTGGTGAAGATGGACAATCGACATTAGAGCATATTGGGAGATTTAGTATTAGATGTGATGATCTAAGTGATTATATCAAACTTAGAATGTTTGGTAATACTCTTACTGTGTAACATTTAATTGGTAGATAAATTTACCAGTAAATTCAATCTTGAATTGGTATCAAATGGAGACTATAGTCCATGCTCAATTTTGTAAGACAAAACCTGAAGTAACAATGGCAGATTTGTCCAAAGGTTAAATAGAAACCTGGAGAAAGGGTGGAAGATTTTATTGCCAGGTATAAACAGATTAAGTCTAGGTTACATGTGCAACTCCCTGAAAGAGAACATGTTAGCATAGCAAGGAGTGGCCTAGTACTTGAACTTAGAAAGAAATTTGAAGATAGAGAGTTTGTAGACTTAGCATAGTTGGCCTCATGCATATCAAAGTATGAAAGGTTACTGGAAGAAGAGGATGGGAAGAAATGAGTGCCAAGAGCCTCATATTATGCTCAAAAAGAAGAAAATGTTGGTTTAGAATATTATTCTGATGAAGATTTTGATGTTAGTGCTGCAGAATTAACATTGAGTAAACCTTCTCAGAATGTTGGTTGGAAAGTTTGATAAAGGAAATTGGCAATTTTCTTTTGACATAACAAAGATTAATTGAAAAAAATCTTTGATATGTTGTTAAAAGATAAAAAGATTAGCCTATAAGAGAATCATAAAATACCAACAGATTCTGAAATTAAGAACGAAAGGTATTGTAAATGGCATTATAATTAGTCTAATTCAACTAATAGTTGTTTGGCCTTTCGACACTTTTTGCAGGATGCTATTGAAACAGGAAAACTGCAATTTCCAAATGGAACAAAGGCTATGCTGATTGATCAAGATCCTTTTCCTCCAGGTGTGACAGTGAGTACATGAACTCTTTTGCTGTCAGGATTGGAAAAATCACAATCTCAAGAAGACAGTAGTTCATAAGCCTCTTAAGAGGAAAAAAGAAAATTGCTTGAGATTTTGAGCAAGTGTTTGGATTGCATGATAGTTCCAAAGGAGAAACAAGGATCAAAATCCAGTAACCCTGCCATAAAAAGGATTCCAAGTAAACAACAACCTTCCTTTACATACATTACGAAGGAAGAGGCTCACAATAAAAAAAATAATAAAGTGTTTGAGCAAGAGAGTCTAGTAAATAAGAGAGAAAGTTATGGTGGATATCAAGGAGCTATTCATAAAAAATGTGCATCCGATTGAGAGAATTGCTACATTAGAATGATAGGCAATTCAAGCCTTATCAAGGTTCATTTCAGCAAATTCATCATGCAAGGGGTGGTTATGCTGGGAGGACTAACAAGAGGAGATCTATCTGAGAGGAGGTAGATTTGGAATGGCTCGACCTATGTTTCCTCAGTTTGTGCAACAACAACAATTCAGAATGATGCAAGACAACCAGAAGTAAGTTGTTGAAATGAATTCACGAGTGAAAAAGCCAACTAAATTGACCAGGGACTTGGCAGTTGGCACACCAAGGTTCTCACAAAGGTAATATGTGGGAAAGGGTTGGTTTATCTTAGAATAGGGAGCAAAAGTCATTCAAACCTCCTGAGACACCAACTGACCAATGGTTCCCTAAAATTTATGTGCACCCCGAAGAGATGAGATTACCATCATACAGAGATACTACATGCAGATGGCTAAGGATTGGGAACTGAAAGATACTACATATGTGACACCAGAAGATAATGTTATTAAAGAAGTTCATGTTAATGCAATCCAATTCGAGGAGAAGGTGCCGGAGAAGGTGTTAGAGAGTAAAAATCCAATTCAACGTACCAATGGCGTTATCCTTTTTTCCTCATCATAAATCATGATTCTATTTTAATTATGAGGCTTTATGAAAACCATGGGCTATCTTCACAAGTTTGAAGGTCTAATGGTAGAAAGTTCGATTTTTCAATACTCTGGTGACCAAGTCAAAGTGACTACTCCACATCCACAACTTTATTTTCCATTTTTCATCTTCGAAGAAGGTGCAATAACAATGAAAAAGACAAGCAACACTCTAGAGAAAAGTATAAACTATAAAGTACTTGAGTTTAAAGATTAAAATAATTGAGGGAACGTGGATGCCACAAGTCCTCCTATATTTTATTTCCAACTGGGTCTTGTTTTTGTTCTTGTTGTTAATAATTATGAAGAATAATGTGAGCTTTTATAGAAAAATACTACTGTTTTTAGTACTATATATATATACTTCTTTTGGTGTGGACTCCAACAGGGTTTGACGCGGTTTTACTTGGAAATGAGTTTGAAATTTTGAGATGGATACAATAACAATAACAATTTATTTAAAATAAAGTTCATGTACGTAGTTCAAACAAACAAGGGGTTTTAAGAATTATTCAATCTATATCAAGCTCCGGATATCTCTTCTGAAAAATAAAATATTAGGTCTTGTATAGTAGGTGCATGCATTTGAGCAAATGAGTTGCTTTTTAATTTGTAAATTTTTTTTTTTAAAAAAAAAGGAGTGCCTAGAAAACAAAATAGATATGATCGTACAATTAGATGTAGTACAAATTAAATTTTATATTTTTCAAGACTAATAGTTAACACCCTGTATTTTTTTGACCTCGAATTATATATCTACAAATTAAGTGATAGTTTATTTCGTACTCCTGCAATATATATTTAATCAATTATCTTATATTTTGATTTTTAAGCACTATAATTCTCACGTAAATAAAATTGATTCTGGATATGTCATCTCAACACCAATGCCTTCGAGTGTATATTCTGTTCATACGAGCTGGATTACTTTGTTAAGAAATCAAAACTATATGATGAGGGTGAAATAATTTAAAATAGTCGAAGGAGAAAATTAATTATTAATGAGAGTATTACACCATTTATAATTAACAAGGGTTTTGGTCAAAATACTATTAAGGATTTGTTCGTAGCTCTTTTTCTTTTTAAATCTTTTTTTTTTTGTTAATTACGCGTAGCTTTTCCTATTTGTATATATATAAGCATAGCAAGAGCAAGCTCCAACCCCATACCAACTTTTACTCACATTTCAAACACACTTTATGATCACCATGCGACTTCATCAACTATTCTTCTTCATCTTTCTCTCTATCTTCTTCACCACCTCTCATGGAAACAACATATCGTTGCCATCAACGTGCCCGGTGCACGATTGTGGCAACGGCCTTAAGATTAGATACCCTTTTTGGATCTTCAATACCTCTAACCAATATTATTGTGGTTACACTAATTTTGGTCTTAGTTGTGCTACTAATGGCGAACCCATTCTCACCTTGCCTAATGACCAATACTATGTCAAGAACATCAACTATGATAACCTTACAATCACCCTTGTCGATGCTGATGTTGTGAACCAAACATGCCCTAGGGCGCGTCATAACCTCACTATAGACACGCTACCATTGGGTCACTCCGATTTAAACCTAAACCTTAAGTTTTATTTCAATTGCTCTTCACGTCCATCTAATTTGTCACCAATCGGGTGTTTAGGATCGTATGGTGGTTTGCGATCCTACGTTGTTTCGGAGGATAATGAGGGAGGGGTTGATGTTTCTGATTTGGAACATAACTGCGAGGAGAAAGTCGTGGCAACGGTGATGAAGAGGGAGATTAACATAGGCGAGTTGATCAATGGGTTTGGAGCGGCCATGAACAAGGGATTCGTGTTAGATTGGCGGACGATGAGGGACTGCGGTGCTTGCGAGGCTTCCCAAGGCTTTTGTGGGTATAACAACACAGCCTCTAAGTTTCTGTGCTTCTGTGACGATGGCCAAATTGGAGAGGGCAACTGCACGCTAGGTATGTACTCAATCACTCCCCTTCTATAATATCTTAAATTTATTGGCTCATTCTTTAATTTTTTTTTAATATTATAATTGATTGTATTTCCCTAGGATTCGTGCTACTTGCTTATTATTATCTTTTTTTTAAATGATGCATTTTAATATTTTATATTATCATATTGCTTTGGCCAAAAAAAATAGTACTATATAAGGTATTTGTTTTTTTTTTGAAACGCCTATATATGCTATTTGTAATTATGAATAATTAAGTTGGTAGGCACCCGTGTTGTTAATTAACTCAACTGTTAGGTGCACTGTGCCTATATTTTGAGGTCTTAGGATCAAATCTCACGAAATGTGGGTTTAGTTAGTTTGTTTGTTTAATTGTTTGTTTGGTAGCTAGAAAGAGTTAGTATTTTATAATTAATTTGGGTTGAATCCCCATTAAATGTTTGGACGTATAAAGAGTTATTCTGAATGTAATAATTGGATTTTATTTGGTATCCCTCAGAATAGAAGTTACCTTATCAGATCTTCTCTTTTTCTAATGATAGATGGTTGCATTTGAACCTAAAAAACCAAAGGTTAAGAGGCTAGTGAAGTAGTAATAAAATAAGAAAAAGATTAAAAAAGGAGTTACCTTGCACAAATTAATTTGTTGTTTTCTTCACACCAATAGATTTTAGATAGAAGGTTTGAAGTTAATTTTTCATTATAAGTACAGTATATGTTATCTTTTGATTTAGAAAAGGAGATTGGGACATACTCTAGAATTAGTGTTTAATCATTAAATCAAATGCTCGGATATGAGTGAAATAGGTTATTAATATATTCGAGAATAGACCTATGTAAGCAGAGAGATTCTAACCCGAGTCCTCCTTCTATTAAATTTTAGTCTCTAACCATCTAAATTGGGAGGGTAATTGAAAAGTACTTAAACAATATTTGGCTATAGATTCTAAGCAAAATCTTTGTAAAATTTTCAAATGTGGCAAGGTTAGTATCGTAATAAAGCTATCTAATGCAAATTGCAAAATCATGTTAATCTAATTCTAATAGATAAACATTGACTAAAGTCCCTTTTTGTTCCTTAAATTTGTCTAAAATTGACCTTTTTCCCCTTAAACTTTAATTTGAGACCTTTTGCCCCATAAACTTGCAATATGAGGACATTTTAGTCCCTTTCAAACAGTATTGCTGATCAGATCAAAAATGCCACGTGGCAATGCCATGTTGGACCAAAATGCCACGTGTCAAGGCCACGTCAATAATATTGTTTGAGAGGGACTAATAGAGAAATTATTAGGTGGACCGGGTCTACCACGTCATCCGTGGTCCCGACCAATAAGATTTTGACAAGTCAGATTTCTTCCTAAAATTTAGGCACAAATTTAGCACCAGGTTTAGCCCCTAGTTTCACTAGATGAGATTTACAGGGTAAGTCCCTAAATTTAGGACATTAATTAGCTAGGGTTTTAGAAATTGTAGGAAAAACTCTGATTTGTCAAAATCTTATTGGTCGGGACCACGGATGACGTGGTAGACCTGGTCCACCTAATAATCTCTCGGACTAATATGTCCTTATATTGCAAGTTTAGGGAACAAAAGGTCCCAAATTAAAGTTTAAGGGGTAAAAGGTCAATTTTAGACAAATTTAAGAGGTAAAAAGGTACTTTAGTCGATAAACATCAGATCAGATAATTTCCTAAGAAGCCCATTGCAAGTGGCCCAAAGATATCCTTTGAGCCCCACTAGGTTGTGCTTTGTATAGTGGCCTTTGGTTTTCAAATTGCTGTGTGCCGAAAGACTTTTCCGCCAGCTTATTAAGGCCCATTGTTTTGTTTCTTCCCATGTTTAGGCTTTGGCCCACTCTCAATTAGAGCATTTCCTTTTTTCCAATTATACCCAAAATTTTGTAATCATACTCTCTCCTGCACCAAATCCTGTCCATCTGTTGACTTTTGACTCTCTTTTTTTTTTTTTTGCCATAAAAAAAGAAACTTTTGACTCTTTTTCTTAATACATAAATTTTCAACTTTGGAAAATACCCAAAAAAAATTTTCAACTTTGAATAGCCAGTTGGATTCAATAATATCTGATTTTTTTTTATTAATAGGGATTATCAAAGATCATAGTCGTCATCGTGTGATTGGTTGAATAAATTCTTTAATTATCCCCTTCATTTGCTACCCCAAGTGAAGCCTTCCTGCCCCTGCTGGTCTTACCTTGACCTAATTTAGTGCCTGATACAGATTGCTTATCTAAATTTGTGAAGTCCATGAAATTGAGCTCTGTTTTCTTATGAAATATATATAGCCTAAATGCTTCAATCAACTCCTATTACCGCCAGTTTGATTTGCATGTTCTTTTAGGGCTCAATGAGTTGCACATTAGGGTCCGTTTCTACATGTGGATGCGAAATCGGTGTTGTTGAGATTGATTCAAATCCGTTAATGCATTTTTCGTATGATATAATTAGGGTTTAAGATTTATGGATTTTTCGTATGACCAATACTAATAAGTTCATTTGGAGGATCGAGATTGGCTTTTTCCCCTGTAGGAAGTGGGTAATAAAAAAGCTACTATAATGGAAACATTTTTAACATTGAAGAGTTGTAAAGTCTGATGATGAAATAAATCAAACCACATGTTCAGAAAGCCTTGTAATTGGGGTGCTGTACAATTTTTTAGAATGTGGAAAATTGGGAAAGGGCTGTCATCTCTACCGCACTATTGGCTCAAATGATTTTATATTGCTATTGAGACTTCGTCTCCTTCCCCTATACCCATAGCTGCCCCAAACCAAATCGCCCACCTTTGATTTTCAGAGAGGTCAACTGTCGCCGTCTCTCGTCACCATTTCTAACCTTATAAGGTGCCTTTACTTTATATTGTCAAAACAAGTAACCTCTTTACCTTACCTTATATTAACCAATACATGATGAAACCCAGATGATGAATTTTTCATCTCTCTGGAAATGAATTTCCATTTTGCCATCATTCCCATCCTCTGTTCAGTTCTTCTCCCCATAGCTTACTCTCATGAAGACAATGAGCAGTTCCTGGAATGCAATAAAACATTCAATTGCGGACTCATACAAGAAATCGGATACCCATTTTGGAGTATTGCACGGCCAAGATACTGCGGACATGGAGGGTTGGAATTCGAGCTCATTTGTGAAGACAATCAGTTCCCTGTCATTAACATTAAAGATCAGAGATTTCGTGTCTTGAACATGACTCAACCTGGCATCATCAGCATTGCTCCTGTCGATATCTGGCAAAACCCTTGTCCTCAACAATTCCATAACCTCTCTTTAACCCACCACCTGTTTGATTTTGGTACAACCATTCGGAATCTCAGTGTATTCTATGGCTGCCCTCTTCTTGAAACTGACATACCTGAGGAAAATAGGTTTACTTGCGCGGCAATCTATGGTAACGATATCTATGCCTATTACCTGGATGAATCATTGCTGAGAATGCATAGTTCAGACCTCGTTGATTGTAACACAAGTATTATACTTCCGGTTAACCAAAACGAATTGGTCCAGCTTTTGTCGGGAAATGACACTATAGATGATGCTTGGAATAAAGGGTTCAATGTAATGTATCACAAGGACATCATCTCATGTATCGCATGCAGGAATTCTGGTGGAGTCTGTGGATCTAATAATACAACGCTTGAGTTCTTATGCTTTTGCCGCGACAATCCTCATCCTCAATTCTGTCAGGCTCCTGGTATGCATTATTGTTCTTAATCTTAACTTAACTCTTGAAGAACTATATTTTTCTGATTCATATCTAGTCAACCATTTTAGTTAAGCATAGGCAACTTGATTTTTTTAGAGAATACTAAACAAATCATTCAAGATAGTGACTCTCCTCTGCCAATATTTGGGGTAAGCTAGTTTGGGGCTATAAATAGTATAATAAGATTAATCAATTCAAGCATGGTGCACATGTATTTGATCATGTGTTAATTGCTTGTGAAGGAGGCTTTCATCTCTGTTCTTACAACAGAGGAAATCTCTAACTTCAAAAATTTCTGGAAACATAACATTTTCCATGTAGCTTCTGATTTCCCATACTTAGAAAAGGAGCCAAAGCCAAAATGCCTAGCTAGGTGTTGCTGTTATGTGTTATGAATTCGATGAAACTCTATTTTAGTACATTGCGTATGTGAAGCAGCCACCATCGTGCAGGTCAAAGTCAAGAAACCTGCATTTTCTATTAAATTCCCCTTTCCTCTTTCATGGAAAATTCTAACATAGCTAATCTTTTGTTTTTTTAGTCAAAAGAGAATAGTCTAGTTGTTTACATTATATTATATTAGCTTAATAGGGAGATAGGACTTTTCAGTTTTTATCAACTTAAAAATATCCAATCTCTCTTTTAAGGTTATACCAAATCTTCTAGTTCTATGATCAGAACAGCAAAATGAATTCCCAACTGATTGTTTCACCCTCATTCAACTCCATCTTCACCTTCTTCACTATCAGTTTTTCCTCCTCTTCCCAATATCCTACAGCCAAGATGATTTTGTAAACCTTCATGGACAAGTGTTTTGATCCTTTCGATTGTGGAAGCAGTCTCCCGCAACTGTGGTATCCTTTTTGGAATGATGATCGGCCTGAAGTTTGTAAGGAAGAAGGGTTCAGGTTGACCAAATGTGAAGAACCGCATCCGGTCATAAACATAAGTGGACGTGAATTCCGAGTGATTCACGTAAATCAGGTTGCTTATACAATGACTATTGCTCGAGACGATTTGTGGGGAAACATTTGCCTTGATAATCCCATCAATATAACTCTAGGAAACCCTTTAAGCTTTTCTCATACAGTTCGAAACCTTTCTTTCTTTTACCACTGCAATGCCACCGCCATGGAAATAACTTCATTTTCACCTCCAATTCATATATTTGAATGCTCCCAATCCCAAGAGTCTATTTCTTTCTATGCCGATGAAGTACTTGTGAGGGATAATTACCAGGTCTTTAACGAGTCATGCCGCACCTCTATCCAAGTTCAAGTTAATCAGAGCGCTTTTACTGAAATGATCCAAAGTATTGAAGGACCGTCGAAGCTGCAAGTGGGATTTGATGTGATATATAATTATATTTACGATATGTTGTGTTCAAAATGCAACAGCGTGGGTGCAAATTGCTCAAGCTTATCGGCTCAATATCCTGTTTGCAAACCAGCAGGTATCACAATTAATCTTTTCCCCCCCAACTAGCATCCTCATTCATTCTACTTAATTACCTATATGCATTTTGTTTGTGTCTTGATCATAGGGCCTCAATTCCGATATTTAGTTAATACCACTCTAGCCTCTCTGAGCCATTCTTTTTAACCCTTAAACACATAAAAAAGTTAGTCATTTTTTCACATTAATTTGATTGCTAATCTTGGGTAAGTTCATAACCTTAAGTAAGCCTTGATCGTGGTAATAATTTCTTGTTATAATTAGGATTTAGGATATTAGAGAATGCTAACTATTCTTAATAAGCTTGCTGATGTAGTTGTACTACTTTTATCCTTGAGGAAGCTTCCGAGAAGCTGCTGGAAAATTTCTCGTGTTTAATTTTCTAGTCTACTTTGAATGTGTCAACCCTCGGTACCAAAAAAAAAAAAAAAAGAATGTGTCAACCAGAGAGGATTTGGAAATTGGCCAATAGACATATTCTTTTTCAAACTAGGCCTAGGGTCAAAAGGCGCATCTCCTTTTCTTCTTTTCTTGTGTTGCAAATTTTTGGATTAGTAATAAAGCTTGATGAAAGGGGCCATTGAGCGTGATACTTTATAATTTATCTTTTCTTATTTCTCCCAAGTCCTAGGAATTAGCATACACTAATCACAAGTAGTAATCAAGCTTGTATGACTCGGAGCAAATTATTGAAACTGATCTACCTCCCTAGCTAGGTAGGTGTCACTGAAATCAACTTGGCTATTTTGATTATATATACAATAGAGATGGTCTTAATAGCGATGGTCTTACATTCTTTTGAGCATATATAGAAGTTGCATTTGGTGCGGTTGGATCATGTTATATACATGGGAGTTAAGGGATTTTGAGTCATTTCTTAAGTATTATTTAGATCGTTTTAGTAAGGTTAAAACGTTTTACCAGATCGTTTTAAGGAAATTTGAGTCATAGTTTAAGTATTATTTAGATCGCTTTAGTTAAGTCCCAATGTTTATATCATTTTGGTTTCGGATTAATATCTAAATTTAGGTTTAAGTCGTTGGTTATTAACTACTCCCTCCATCCCTAATTAGATGTCCTTTTTTTTTGTCAACTAACACCAATCTTTGACCACTATTTATAAAAAATATATAAAGCAAAATAAATTTTAAAAATAATACCTATAAACTTCGAATTGTAAACTTTTCAAAAGCATTTTTTTAAAGTTAAATTTTACATATATTATTTTATAAATATTGGTCAAAAATTGGGGTTGGTTGACCAATAGTAGACATCTAATTAGAGAGTGAGGGAGTAATTATGTTTGAGGTCAATGGGTTTATATAAATTTAGTTTGGATTGTTTTAGATTCGATTTGAATAAGCATGGGTTCTTGATTTTTCTCAATTAGATTCATCTTCGGTTATATTGACTGGATTAGACTAGATAGAAGTTCCAAATTCATATCAATTTTGCTACTATTCTAATGATTACACTAGACTAAATATTCTCTCTGTATACTATTGAAATCTCTTAAATGAGATTTGGAAGGATGAGGATGAGACCGAGGATGACAAGGAAAAACTCTAGTGTGAATGCTTGTCTCCCATATATTTACGGGGAGCTGCTGAGTCTTTGTATTAGCCCTTGGGCCTTGGCAATGCCTTGATAGAAGTACTATTGGGCCTTCTGTGCTTGTTTTCTTTGGGCCATAGCTCATAGGTCCTTTTTTTTTGGCTTGTTTTCTTTAGGCAGAGAGTTGGTGTTAAGGGTAAAAATTTAAAGGTAAAGCCTAAAGGATATACTATATGTGAAATGTGAAATTGAACTTTTAAGTGTAAGACTTGGTCTTCGAGAATTTCTTGCCGATAAGCACCACACCACAACACATAACCAAAAAATAGTAGTAGTAATTAGCATTTTAAGCCAATTATTATGATTGCATCTGTTTGAAAACTTGATGCGCTGCTATTAGTGACTTTCTTTCAACCCATATATTAATTTGCGTTTGCAAATTAGAATAGTTCAAAACTGTTTCATTAAATTAACGGCAGTGTCTTTCTTAATTCGGGACCAAAAAAACTTTAAGCACTGAGACCTATTTGAACACTTGAGATACTTACCGAGGAAAAACATAATCTTTGAACAAGTCAGAGTCGGACTATATATATATATATATATTATTTGTAAACTCCTAGTGACGTGTTTCATTGGGTTTGGTTAAATTATTCTCCAATTGCCAAACATCTTGGAAAACTGATTGCTCTGCTCATAAATAGTACTACAATATCTTTTAAGTCATTCATTCAAGTTTGTGGAAAAAAAGAAACGAGGAAATCAAGTGGTTATCCTGAATTCCTCTTCTTTTCTTTCAAGTCCAATGAAAATGATTTCTACTAGTTTACAAATACTTACTAGTATAAATGTCGAAACTTTCTAAATCTCTAATTCGAATATGTTGAGTTCTAACATTTAGAAAAATCAAAATTAACTTGTGGATTGGTAGCCTTGTATTTGGATTGGCCACTTGGTTTTTCAGCATTACGTCTGTTACCCGTCGTCAGTGGGTGCCCATTTGAAATTGAGCCACACCTCAAAATTAAAATTAAAGGCTTTCACCCAACTCAAGGTCAGCAGCCAATTAATGTTTCCATGTCTTGGAAATTTCTTAACACAACTTTCTAATTCAAATGAAAATGATAGCATTTTTGGAATTAGTTATCTCCTTTTTAGCTTAGCCCTTTCTCATAAAACCCTTTCGCTTCAAAACTAGTGTTTCATGAACTTCTTCTAAACATATGGATGCTTTCTTCTTCTTCCTCTCGCCCTCTTTCTTCTCCCTCTTCTTCCTCTTAGTAGCTTCTGCTGAAGATGATGTTCACTTTGCTTCTTGCGCTCCATTCGATTGTGGAAACCTCAAAAACATTTCATATCCTTTCTGGACCGACCATCACGGTCGACCTGCATATTGCGGCTTTGATTATGAAGGGTACAAGCTCAAGTATTGTATGGAGAATCAGTTCCCTGTTCTAACCATCAGTTCCCAGGAATTTCGACTGCTTCACCTCAATCAGTCTCGTGGTTTGATGACAATCCAGCGACTCGAATTCGGAGAAAATACTACTTGTCCCCAGGAGATTTTCATGGACAACAAGTTAAATTACCCTGACACCTCTGTAAACATTGCTCTCTCTCGCGGTTGCCGAAGCTTATCGGCAAATTACAGTCTGAAGTGCAAATGGCTTGGGACAGAGCTTATTCCTCTGTTTTTTAACAAGAATGATGAAAATCAAGTAGGTTGTGTTAAACAAGTTGAAGTTCCAGTTGAGAAGAAGGCTCTGGATGAACTCATGCTTGGGAACTTCACCCTGAATCAAACCTTAGTTCAACCGTTTGATATGAAATATTTTGCATACGATGATTATTGCCGGCGGTGCAAGCAATCCGGTGGAAGATGTGGGTCCGACGCAATTCAGCCGCCAGTATTTGTCTGCTACTGTCCCGATCATCCTCATTCAATTACATGCAAACATGGTAAATCCTCTGCATCAATATGCTCTCCAAACCTTCCTTAATAACTAAAAGATGCCATTGAATTGAAACCTTTTTTTTTTAACTCTTCATCGTTATAATCACAGAGTCCATCCTTTCCATGAAAGAAACCAGTTGATGAATTGATGTTGTGTCTTTTTTTTCTGCCTTTTGGGATTTGGGAGATGAGAAGCCTAGCTTTCGGTCTTAATGATACAAATTATCTTGACGTTTACTTCATTGGTGTGGGCCTTTTTAAAAGTCAGTGCCTGCTTTGCATGATTACCCTTCTTTCTAATTAGTCTAACTTTTGAATTCGTCAAATGGTCCCAACACACTCAGCAGCCTTCATTCTACTGTTCCGGCCAACCTTTTCTTTTGCTTTTTTCGTCAATGCATATCTTCTTCTTCTTCTTCTCTTTCTTTTCCATCAAATTCTATTCCACACGCGGTTTTTAGTTTCTTACTTTCTTCTTTTCACCCACCCCCACACTTACAATTCCTCAATAATTATTACCATTATACTACTATATATATTGTTTTCATGTTTATGTTCCTTTACCCATATATATTTTTCCTCATTCAAATGCAATCCCAAGTTGTGGGTAAGGAGAGATTTCCTTTTTCTTTCTTCTATCCAACAACCAACCAAAGCTTTTGTTTTATTAAATTTTTTTATCTATAGTAAGTGACCCACCTATTAGATTAACTTATACTTTCCCCTCTTTATGTCACATTTAATATTTGGTAGGTGTATAGAATTTGTTTTAGTCATGTCAATTTAGATTTTGCTTTCAAGCCAAAAGACAAAGGGCAGTTTGGCCCTTTCATAGCTATATATATAGTTCACTTGTGTATCATTATGACATCACCATTACAAGGGATGCTTAGTGTCTTTGTAATCCAAGATTTTGGTCTATAATTCCAACATCGCCCTTATCAAAGGGAATTGGAGTTTGGACTCTGACAATTTGTCTTATCTTAAAGTTACATTAGGAACTTAATTTGGGATAGAACATGTAACAGTCATTGACCTCCCATCAGTAACTTCAATCCCCATTGACCACTCATCATGATTCCTAGAACACAATAGAATTAGCATATTTCTAATTATCCCAACGAACTTAGAATCTGAATTTGATCATAAATTTAGCTAGAGTTATAATATATATAGGGTAATTACATTTTTCTTGATCTTGGGTTTAAGAAAACTAGTGAAATTCATATAGTCAAGGGTGTTTAAGACTAAAAGGGGTTCCATCTAGCATCTTGAATTCTCGAGGGTAGGCGCCACCCAATGTTTGACAAAATTGTATTAAATCTAATTGTTTATTGGCCCATAGAGTTTTCCAAAATGGATGCATAAGATGAAGCAATCTGCCTCCAAGCATAGATTTGAAAACTTTGTTTTATTGGAATGGTCAACGTAGGTAGGAGGAAGAAACAATATCATTGCTTTTGCTTGAAATCTTGTTTTGTCTTTCTTCTTCGTTTCAGACTACAATCACAATCAACAAACAAAATAAAGCTAAAAAACCATGAACTTTAAAGGGAAATGAATCTTTGATATTACCAAATCTGTTAACTTTCCTCCACCTGCTCCTTACCATTTCTTCACCTTTCTTCTTCTTCTTCTTCTCTATTCCATGCCATCCTTTGTTGCTACTGTTTTCTTCTCCAATGGATCAACAAAACCTGTTGAATTTCAGAACATGTCTCTGTTTAATTATCATGTTTTTGACATCCTTAGCAACCGAAACCCTGGCTGCTGTTTCTCACTTTGAGGCTTGTATGCCTCGAAGCTGCGGTAATGGTCCAAACATAAGCTACCCTTTCTGGATTTCTGAAGAACAAGAATCCTTTTGTGGTTATCCAAACTTGAAGATCACCTGCAAGCAGGAAAACCCTGTTCTTACAATTTCTGAGTATAGTTTCATCATCAAAGATATATTTTACAACAACAACTCATTTCTAGTTGTCAATGCTTCTGTTGATGAAGATGATTGTCCAACTCCTAGACAAAATGTTAGCCTTGATGGAACACCATTTAGTCTTAGTTCTGATAATGTCGATCTTTCGTTTTTCTATGATTGTGAGGAGCAACCTGATGATTACCATACATATCCAGTAAGTTGTGCTAGCAATGATTCCTTCCATTCCTTCGCGGTTTTTCACATGGAAGCTTTGGAGAATAGAAACTATTCGGTAGAGTCATGCCAGTCTTTTGTTAATGCCCCGGTGTACATAGATGATGATGTTCATATGGCTACTTTGCTTGATATGAATTATACTGAAGTTTTAAGGATGGGTTTTGTTTTGAACTGGGCTGCACATAATTGCAGCAACTGTTGGGCAAGTGGTGGACGTTGTGGTCTCAGTGATAGTTATGAATTCGTTTGTTTTTGCTCGGATGGATCTCATACCAAGAATTGCAATGGTAATTCTAGAGGATGTTCATTAGAGTTTCTCTATTGATGCTTCTTTCTTTCCCCTGTTTCTAGTTTGGGGTGTTGGGGATTTGAGCTTTTCTCATTAACTTCAGCTTAGAGCCTAATAACTATAGTAATTTCTTTAGGACTTTGGTATGTATGTTATTGATTGAATTTTTAGATTTAAATATTCTTGTTGTGTTGCCTGAATCTTAGACTTTTAGCTTGAATCTTGTTTGGTTACATGTCTCAAATTAGTTAATAGTTGTCCATGTTGATGCTGTAGGCCTCATTTTTGCAGGTACAATGAAATGAATATGTTGTTCAGTTTTTACCTGATAGATTTTGCCGGTTTGTAATTGTTTTTTATTGATGCTTCTTCCTACTTACTGTTTTTGTATCAATTTTATCTCTTACAGCCAAGAATGGCATAAACTTAGGCGCAAAGCTTGGCATTGGTAAGATAAATATAACCCCCCTGAAACTTCTTTGTTTCATTCTTCTTTTTCTTTTGTTTTCACAAAAATAAAGCAAAAGTTCCACATCAAACAATGCAGGTTTTGGTGCGGGATTTGGGGGCATACTACTCTCGTGCATTGCCTTCTGCTTCTGGCTGCGCCGACGCCGTGAGAAGGCATTCACTAAATCATCTTATGTAACGAGCAAGAGCTCTTCTACACTCTCTTTCATGATGGATCCTGAGAAGGGTGACAGCTTTGCTGGCATCCATGTCTTCACCTATAATGAACTCGAAGAAGCTACCCACAGTTTCGATTCTAGCAAGGAACTTGGTGATGGAGGCTTTGGAACTGTATATTATGGTAAGAAAAATGAAAAACGATCCATTTCCCAACATTGCTAATTTTGTTTATCTGTTTGTTTAAAGTCCTAATGTTCTTTTTTACTTTCTTAACCAGGCAAACTTCGAGATGGGCGAGCTGTTGCAGTTAAGCGCTTATATGAAAACAATTACAAGAGAGTTGAGCAATTCATGAATGAAGTTGAGATCCTAACTCGCTTGCGCCACAAGAATCTTGTCTCACTTTATGGCTGCACATCTCGCCACAGCAGGGAACTCTTGCTTGTATATGAATATGTTCCCAATGGAACTGTTGCTGATCACCTTCATGGCCAACATGCCAAACCCGGTGCAGTTCCTTGGTGCATTCGTTTACAAATAGCCATAGAGACTGCAGAGGCATTAAGATATCTCCATGCTTCTGATACAATCCACCGTGATGTGAAAACCAACAACATTCTCCTCGACAGCAATTTTTGTGTTAAGGTTGCAGATTTCGGACTCTCTCGTCTCTTTCCTACTGATGTTACCCATGTTTCAACAGCTCCACAGGGGACTCCCGGTTATGTTGATCCGGAATATCATCAGTGTTACCAGCTTACGGACAAGAGTGATGTGTTTAGCTTTGGGGTTGTACTAATTGAGCTAATATCGTCTAAACCAGCTGTTGACATCACAAGGCACCGACATGAGATCAACTTATCGAATATGGCTATCAATAAGATTCAAAACCAGGCATTGCACGAGCTAGTAGATCCTTCTCTCGGGTTTGAATCAGACTATAAGGTAAGGAAAATGATAACTGGAGTAGCAGAGGTGGCATTCCAATGCCTGCAAAATGAGAAAGACATGAGGCCAACAATGGCAGAAGTGTTGGAGGCTCTAATGGGAATACAGAATGAGGATCACAATAAATCAAAAGCAGAAGAGATGGATATTTCTGCAGATGAGGTTGTGTTGTTGAAGAGTGGAGCGCTGACTAATTCGCCAGATTCTGTGATGGTAAAATGGGTTAGCAACAACTCTACAATACCTAGCATGAGTAACTGATCTTTCACTAAATTTCTAAGCATATATTGAAGAGATTGTTTAACTGATAACGTCAATCCATCCTATATTAAGAAGTGGTTGACTGTATATTTTCCATTCCCTTCGTGCCTAGACCTTGAATTGGTTAATGATATGTAAATACTATCTAGGATTAAGTTGTTTATGAAAAGGTCAGCTTTGGCACTTAAAATTTTCAGCTGATTCTTGCTTTTTCTGTTAAATCAGTTGCATAAATAAGTATTTATTGTTTAATTCATTCTTTCATTTGTAATTTTGCAGGGTCTAGTGTAAGAAAGGAAGCTATTCCTGAGTTTATGAGTCTTTTCTTGCATTTATCTCTTCAAACATGTTTGCTTATGTGAATGTATGCATTGATGTTGTATATGTTGTTTGTGTACTATGTACATACAGAATTGCAGGGATGGATATTCCTGCCAATGCAAAGTCAGATTCCAGATTGGTTTTAATGCTTCATTTCTCAGTTGTAATTTGCATACATTTTCCTTCATATATCAGGAAAATGCCTTTGAAATTCTGAAGTTCATCTACTAGTATAAAAGAAACCAACAGAGTTGAAATAGATTCTCAGCAACACAGTGTATTTTGATGTGTTACCATATCAGAATTGACTAAATGCTGAAGTAGAACTAATGTGAGTAATTTTAGCATTGATTTTCACAAATTATACTTGATAAAACCATAGGCAGGGGATAATTGAAACCAAATAGATTGCAGCAGGGGATCAAGAGATAGTTGATGTAATTTGTAAGTCCTTTGATATATTGATGGTGCTTGAGTTTTACACTGTTTCTAGATTCTTAATTCATGATTTTGTCAGAAAGAGTCTGGAAAGTAAAACAAGAAAGAAAAAGAGAAAAAGAGAAACAGATGAATTATAGTACTGGAGCAGTAAAAAACTGCATTGGAGATCTTGTAGGGGAAAATATGATAGGTTTAGGTGGGATTTTTAGGGCATCTAAACTCCCTTCCAACATAAACAAGACCTCATTCATCGATGGCCTATGTACCGGGTAGGTCTGTATGCACCACAACCCTATTATGATCATCTTCTTTGCAATTTCATTATCTTGACTGGTACTTACACCATGCAATCCGAGGTTATTCCCTTGCTGGAGACGGTCATAGACCCAATGTGGATAATATATCTCACTACTATGATCAGCACCAACATCAACATTCTTTCTTCCTCCAACCATCTCTAGGACCATCATTCCGAAACTATACACATCAGACTTGTGTGAAACTCTCCCAAAGTTCCTGCTAAACACTTCCGGGGCAATGTATCCAATTGTCCCTCTAGCATTTACCGATGTTATAGCACTCCCTTTCGGACATAGTTTTGCAAGCCCGAAATCAGAGATCTTGGGGCAAAAATCTTCATCCAGAAGGATATTATGAGGCTTTATGTCAAAGTGCAAAATCCTAGTGTTGCAGCCTCGGTGCAGGTACTCTAGCCCTCTGGCTATTCCAATTGCAATTTCATGCAGTTTCTCCCATGGCAAGTGCCCTGCAGTTGAAGTATTCTTATTGTGTATGAACTTTTCAAGAGAACCATTCGGCATAAACTCAAAGACCAAAGCTTTCCTTCTTGCAGTATAGCAATATCCTAGGAGGGACACAATATTAACATGGGATGTTCTGCTAATACTAATGACCTCATTGATGAATTCTTCACCATTTGCTTTAATTTTCTCTGTTTTAAGAACCTTAACTGCCACGAGACGCCCGTCTTCCAATTTTCCTTTGTAAACACTGCAGAAGCCTCCTTCACCTAGTTTCTCCCTGAATGAATTGGTCATTTTCTTGATATCAGAACAATGATATCTCTTTGGAGCAAGTGATCCATATTTCTTTAAATATTCCTCAATAGTTGGCTCTTTTTGCATTTTCCTGTTTATCATTTGGGACACCAGTATGACAGATTTGTAGCCATATATGATGAGACATGCAATTATCATTCCTGTTCCAAAGCCAATTCCTGTTTCCAAACAACTGATATATAAGTCTTTGATGTATGGTTGTAACTTTTACCAGAATTCAATTATGACAATCTGAAGTGCTATAATAAAATGTTCTGCTATAGTATGCTTTGTCCAAAAAGAATTCAGAATTATGGCAAGCCTTACCTATAATGTAAAGGACATTCCATTGCGAGTAGTCGCGATCTGTAAAACATATTATAATTCAACTATGAATCAGCATTTAAACAAAAGAATTAATGAATGGGGGAAAAAGTTCAGAGGCTACCATTGATTAGTGATAAACATGGTCCTTGATGAGACTCGCCATTGCAAATGCAGTAAACCTGTTTTGAACCCTTTTCTGACATGCATTTTCCACCTGAATCCTGACAGTCTTTGCAATAGTCCCGGTGGGGATCATCATCAGAATAATAATTAGCAATAAACCCTTTATTCAATGCTTCATTCAAACTCAAATTCCCACTAGCAAGTTGATTATAAGCTGTTATGAGAACTGGAACAACAATATGAATACGGCAGCCTAATATTTGAGAGCCATCAAGGAATTCCAATGGAAAAAATTCTTGGTGTAAACCATCCTTCGTAATGCATGGAAATCTATAAGGTGAACCTAGAGGGAAATTTCCTATGATACAATCAGAGAATATGCTGAGGTTTCGAGTTTTTCGAGTAAAATAGTCGAAAAGAGCAGGATCCAAGCTAGTGTCAACATATGGACATTCGCCATGCCGGATTTCTGATGGGACCAGCTTCAATCTGTAGCTATTTCTATGAATTTCCAGCACATGAAAATTTTGGTCATTGACATTTATAACAGGATAATCATTTGGGTTACATTGAAGCTCGAAACCTTGTTGACCACAATGAGATTGGTTGTTTGTCCAAAATGGGAAACTGATTCCATTCAACTTTCCACATGAAAAGTAAGATTGACAATCTGGGTGTTGTTGTGGCTGCAGATTGCTGCAATGAGTTCCTGGAAAAACTGTGAAGAGCAACAAGTACAAGAAGAACATAGAAATGAATCTGATGGTGAAATTTGATGATGGGAAATTTTCAGGTTTCATCATTACAAGGATTATTATCAGATGGGGAAAGAGTATATTATCAGCACAAATTGTTCATAAACAATGGTAAAACCAAGGTTCATTGTAAAGGAAAAATGATTGAATAGTTGAAAACTTGTCTAGTGAAAATTGACAGGTTAAACAAAATGGTGGCTATCACCAAGGCATATTATATATTTTGTTTCCATTTGTTCTAGGAAAAACCGTATTAATATAATACATATGGACAAGGCTTGTCATAGGAATTTATAAAAACTGGGAATTAATTTCATTGATTTATAGCATATGAATGATGAACTTTACTGATAGTAATGTTAGTAAAATCACTTCTTTTGGTTTATATGTAACTTTATTTTATAAGTATTATTTTTACTTTGTTCATACATTACAATGAATAGAGATCAATAAAATATACACACTATGATTTACTTTTGACAAACAAATGACAAATAATGACAATTACAATGCCATTTCATTTCATTCATACTTGAAGCCACAGTGTCAGGACAAGTATCAAATTACAGCCTCAGTAACAATCTTGGAAGGAGAAGACATGTTTATTTAGGAACAAATGGTAGAACTACTTAAAGCAACCATTTATGTCCCCTGCTACCTCAAACTTAAAGGAAAAGAAAAGAAAGAACAAAAATGAGAAACAAAATAATCATTCTGTTGGTATACATAAGAAAAGGTTTAGGAGGGATTTTTAGGGCATCAAAACTGCCTTCCAACATAAACAAGACCTCATTCATCGATGGCCTATGTTCAGGGCAGGTCTGTATGCACCACAACCCTGTTATTATCATCTTCTTTGCAATTTCATTATCTTGGCTGGTACTTACACCATGTAATCCGAGTTTGTTCCCTTGCTGGAGCCGGTCATAGACCCAATTTGGATAATATATCTCACTACTATGATCAGCTTCAACATCAACAATATTCTTTCTTCCTCCAACCATCTCTAGGACCATCATTCCGAAACTATACACATCAGACTTGTGTGAAACTCTCCCAAAGTTCCTGCTCAGCACTTCTGGGGCAATGTATCCTATAGTCCCTTTAGCATTTACCGTTGATATGGCACTCCATTTCGGACATAGTTTTGCTAGCCCGAAATCAGAGATCTTGGGGCAAAAATCTTCATCCAAGAGGATATTGTGAGGCTTAATGTCAAAATGCAAAATCCTAGTTCTGCAGCCTTGATGCAGATATTCAAGCCCTCTGGCTATTCCAATTGCAATTTCATACAATTTCTCCCATGTCAGTTGCCCTGCATTTGACATATTCTCATTGTGTATGAACTTTTCAAGAGAACCATTTGGCATAAATTCAAAAATAAGAGCTTTCCTTGTTGCAGTATAGCAATATCCTAGAAGGGGCACAATATTAACATGGGATGTTCTGCTGATACTAATGACCTCATTGATGAATTCTTCATCATTTGCTTTAATTTTCTCATTTTTAAGAACCTTAACTGCCAATAGACGTTCATCTTCCAATTTTCCTTTGTAAACACTGCAAAAACCGCCTTTTCCTAGTTTTTCACTGAATGAATTGGTCATTTTCTTGACATCAGAACAGTTATATCTCTTCGGAGCTAGTACTGATCCATATTTTTCTACATAATTCTCAACAGTTAATGGCTCTTTCGCCAATTTCCTGTTAATCAGTTCGGAGACAAGTATAACAATTTTGTAGCCACAAATGATGACAAATGCAATTATCCCTCCTGCTGCAACTCCAGTTCCTGTTTCCAAACAAGTCATATAAGTCTTTGAGAGATGAAACATTAATGAGTACCATGTATGATTTGTCATAGCCAAATACAACCCAAAATCCAATTCTGACAATCTCAAACTAAAGTTATGTAGTATATGCTTTGCAAAAAAGAACTCAGAATGATAGTAAGGCTTATCTATGATGGAAGAGATTTGCCATTTTAAGTATTGACCACTGTAAAACATAACTTTGAATCAACATTTTTAGAGGAAAAAAAAAAAAAGAACCAAAAAAAAAAAGCCTGAATGATTTAATTAGGAAAATAATTACAATTGACTAATGAACATGGTTCTTGACGCGACTCGCCATGGCAGATGCATAAAATCTGTTGTGAATCAGACATACAAGTTCCACCTGAAGCCATACAGGGCTTGCAAAACTCTTGGAAATGATCATAATAATAGTAGTAATGATAATCAGCAACAAACCCCTTTATTCAATACTTCTTTCAAAGTCAAGTTCCCACTTGCGAGTTGATTATAAGCTGTTAAGAGAACGGGAACTACTATATGAATTCCACATTGAAATATTGCAGATTTGTTAAGAAATTCCCCTGCATAATAGTTTTGCTCCATACCATCCTTTGTACTGCATGAAAAACTATATGGAGAATTAGTGGAAGAAAAGTTTTGTGTAGGACAGTCAGAAAATATGCTGAGGCCTCCATTAATTCCTGTGGGATCATAATCAAAACGAGAAGGATTCCAGGTGGTGTTAGAATATGGGCATTCGCCATCCCAGAATTCCGATCGTGCAAGCTTCATTCTATGACTGTTTTGATCAATTTCCAGCACATGAAAACTTTGGGTATTGATATTTATAACTGGAAAATCATTTGGGTTACATTGGAGCTCGAAACCTGGTTGACCACAATAGAATTGGTGGTTTGTCCAAAATGGGTAGCTGATTCCATCCAACTTTCCACATGAAAAGGAAGACTGACAATCTGGGTATTGTGGTTGCAGATTGCTGCAATGAGGTTCCTGGAATGACTTTGAAGAGCAACAACAAGAAGAACATGGAAATGATGGTGAAATTCTGTGGAAGTTTTGCAGGCCTCATTGGGATCAGATGGTGAAAGAATATACTAGTATTTCATAAACAATGGTAAAGTCAATGCTCATTGGATTGAAACTTGTTCGCATGAACATTGACACCTTCAACAAAAAGTTGGCTATAGGGGCAAAGGCATAGGATAGGACTTTTGATTTTTTTTTTTTTTTTTTTCCATTTGTTCTAGGAAAATCCGCATAGAACCATTTTGGAATTTATAAGCTTGGAATTAAATTCATTTTTATAGAACATGACCTTTCCTGATAACTAACGTCATTTCTTATGGTTGATATGATGTAGCAGCAATGCATATCTAGCTGCCTACCACAGACTCAGTATTTTTTTTTTAATTTGTTTTTTTACTTTGCTCATATGTACCTATGAATAGAGAATAAATTTTAAAATATTTGAAATGTAACAAGTAGTATGATGTTCTTAGGTTCTTTCGACAACTTAAAAATCCGACAAATTACAAATGATGCATAAATACAATATATCAATCATTTTTAGCATTGCTGCACTTATGGTATGTTTAGTTTAATGGACTCACACACATGCTCTTTTATGTAACAAAAACAAAAAAAATTGGTAGCATTTGGGCAACCACCATCAGGATCTTCTAGATAAAGTCTGAGAAACTTTGTATATATATGCTTAACAAATACTATACAAAATATTACAAATATTTTTCTTTTACTTTTGTTTATATATACCAATGAAAAGATAATAAATTTTAAAATATTTGAAATGTAAGAAAGTTGCTCATAAAAATTACGAAGTTTTTTTTTGGATAAATAAAATTACGAAGTTATAGTACCCTGAGTAACAATATTTCATTGATTCCAAAATCAATTAAACTTCATGAAGTAGAATCCACCGATGCTCTTGGAGGAGAAGACTGGTAAGGTCTAGGTGGAAGTTGCAATGCTTCTATGCTTCCTTCCAACATCTCTATCACCTTACTCATCGAAGGCCTATTTGGTGGATTTGTTTGTATGCACCATAACCCCACTAATATCATTTTCCTTGCAATCTCACTTTCTTCTATAGTCATTACTCCTAGCAATTCCGGTTCAATGCTGCCTTGCTCAAGATTCTTATAGATAAAATGAGGAAAATATATCTCACTCGTGTGACTTAACTCAACATCAATTTTCCTTCTTCCCCCAACCATCTCTAGAATCATCATCCCATAGCTATACACATCCGATTTATGCGAAACACCTCCAACGTTCCTGCAAAAAACTTCCGGGGCTATGTAACCAATTGTCCCTCTAGCTTCCATCAATGACACAAAACTCTCATTCTTAGTGCACAGTTTTGCAAGCCCGAAGTCAGAGATTTTTGGGCAAAGATTTTCATCGAGAAGGATGTTATGAGGTTTTATGTCGAAATGAACAATCCTAGTGTTGCAACCGCGATGCAAGTATTCAAGCCCTCGAGCTACTCCAATCGCAACTCGATACAATTCTTCTGTTGTCAAGCGCCGATGGTCCATCAAGCTAGTATTCTCTTTGTAAATGAACCTTTCTAATGATCCATTGGGCATGAACTCGTAAATCACAGCTCTTTTCTGACCTTCTAAACAAAATCCTAAGAGGGTGACAACGTTAACGTGGGAAGTTCGACTAATACTTGCAACCTCATTGATAAAATCTCGACCATTTCCTTTGGATGCATCAAGCATTTTCACAGCAACAAGATGTCCATCGACTAACTCCCCTTTGTAGACACTTCCAAAGCCTCCCTTTCCTAGTTTCTCTTTAAACGAGTTTGTCATTTTTCTGATATCCGAATAGCTATATCTTCTGGGAGCTAGAGTTCCATTAATTTTTAAGAAAGCCTCGATATCCCGATCAACCATTGGCAACTTCCTTAAACAACACATGGTTCTGCTTTCTGGAGCCCTTCTTGTGAAATACCAGAAGGTTATACAGCTGATTAATACTAATATCCCAATAGCCAAACCTATCAAGAGAAGAAATTAGAGAGAAACCTTATCAAGGCCTTAAGGGGTGCAAAAAATCTATTGCCTCTATTTGAGATTTATACAAGGAAAAAATCGGCCCTTTTGTGGCCCCGGAACTTATACAGCTTGGTTGTGTTGGCTCTTGAACTCTTTATTTGGAGCCCAATTAGTCCCTATCTCAAATGGTAGGTGTGACGGCACCGTTACACTACTAACATGACAATCCCACATGGGTCAGGTTGTTCTGACATGGCGAAGCCACGTCAATGGCGACAGTTTGAGAGGGACCAATTAGACTTCAAATTTAGGGTTTAAAGGACAAAACGTCCAAAATTGAAATTTGGGAGGCAAAACTCCCCCGACCGTACAAATTTAAGACAAAAAGGACTTAAACCAAAAATATTCAGCAGAAAGAAAGGAAAGAATTGAATAGGTGAGGATCAGGGCATTATCTTACCGATTCCTAGCTTCCAAGAGGCCAGGTTAATACCGTCCTTGCCTGCTAGAAAAGTTTATGGATTTGAGAGAAAAATAAGATAGAGATGCGTTAATGAATCGTAGGGCCCTATAATAATTAGATTGAACATATTAATTTGGTCTGCTACAACCTAATTATATATATGTATCGATGTTAAAATAATTTGCAAGATGAGAGAAGATGTGTGGCCTGATGGGCAAATATAATAATAATAAAAAAAGCCAATATGCTCATTATTACCCTAAGCTGCTTGGTTGATTTTAAATTAGGTCTATTGGCAAATTTCAATCTGCTCCGGTTGATTCACATATTAATTTTTTTTTTTTGGCCAGAATTCACACATGAATTCAAAGTAGACAAAAACTTTAAACACCGTGAACTTTTGCTCAGCTATTCGGAGGCTAGCCCAAGATCAAGACTAAAGAGTGGACTGCACGAGATCAAGCTTTCTATATCAGAAGAAATGATTAGCATTCTCTGATATATCCTAATTAACCATCACAAGAAATAAATAGCACGATTAAGATAGCAAGATTATGAAGTTACCAAAATTTAGCAATCAGATTAAGGTGAAATGGCTAAGCAATTTGATCAAGAGCGCAAGTAAAATGTGTATATGCGGCATACTAGAATTTAGTGGAATGAGAAAGTGAGGGGTCTCTGAAAAGATTGTGCATATTAATTAACAATAATGTTTCTGTCATAAATCTGGATTAGTACACTCAAGTGCTATTATATGAAGTTATGAACAGTATGGTATGTAATTATTAGAATGCTAATAATGTAAGATAGGCATACTGACAAATGGTTTTGGAGCATGAAGCAGAGGAATTACTATATTAGGGAGTAGAAAGAAGCAGGCATACCCAAATGTATTACTAGATGATAATATTAATTATTTTCAATTATTACTAGATATAATATTGTAACCCTACCTAATGTTGTGGGTTAAATTTGCTATTTTACTTTGTTAATATTTTGATTTAAATGGGATAATTTCTTTTGTTATTTTGATAATAAGACCCTATGTACATACAAATTATTCTATCAATTTGTAATGTCCATCAATTAAATCTCATAAACTTAAAAAAACACATGATCATATATAACATTGATTTAATGTATAAACGTCAAAATTATATCTATTATTAATTTTATGAGTAATGCTCTCATTGAACGCCACATAGCGTTTTGCTTCTTTTACATGTGTTAAAGAAAAATACAAGCACCTATTATTATTAATTGTGTTGTTTATTCAATTGAACCTATTAAATAAGCACATATACCAAACAATACAAAGTGCAATGAACTATTGAATTTAAAGAAAAATACAAGCACCAAAATGACTATAAATAGACAATAGTTTTTAGAACAAAACTCGCAAGACCAAATGGGAAAAAAGTGAAAAAAAAAAAGAATGATGGTAGACGTATATAATTGCTTTTCAAAAAATAAAATATTTACTTTCTTAAACCAAATTTTCTTAGAATAACATCTAGATTCGATTTCTTAAAATAGTTTTCTTAACAAAATTTATCAAGTAGACCATCCGCACGCGAAGCGCGGGCTGTACACATAAACATAACATAGATAGATAGATTGTACTATCATAAAGAATAAGTATTTATGAGCAGAGCAATCAGTTTTCCAAGATGTTTGGCAATTCAAAATAATTTAACCAAACCCAATAAAACACGTCACTAGGAGTTTAGAAATAAAAATATATAGTCCGACTCTGACTTGTTCAAAGATTATGTTTTTCCTCGATAAGTATCTCAAGTGTTCAAATAGTGCTTAAAGTTTTTTTTGGTCCCGAATTAAGAAAGACACTACCGTTAATTTAATGAAACAGTTTTGAACTATTCTAATTTGCAAACACAGATTAATATATGGTTTGAAAGAAAGTCACTAATAGCAGCACATCAAGTTTTCAAACAGATCTTGAAAGTATCTATGTTGCGACCCAGAAGGATGATAGTATGGATCTTTGGATGCTTGTTTAAAGGATTTAAGTGAACTCTATGATCGGTAAGAATCGATGTGGCGACAACGGTCCAAGGTATCATGGCTTCGGGAGGGCGATAGGAATTCCAAATTTTTTCACTCAATTGTCAACGCTCGGAAGAATAGGACTACTATATCATCGATTCAAGATGCTAATGGTGTATGGCAGACGGAGGCTTCTTCAGTGGAGCAGGTAGTAGTTTCTTATTTTCGAGATATCTTCTCCTCCACCAGGCCGTTGCGGTCTGATGTGGAACAAGTCCTTGGAGTTGTGGATAGACGAGTAACTCCAGATATGAATGATCAGCTACTACGGAAATTCACTGCTGAAGAGGTCCGATTGGCAGCTTTTGATATGGGACCGGATAAATCTTCTGGACCGGATGGGATGCCTCCACTATTTTATCAGCACTACTGGCACATTGTTGGTGCAAAGGTTAGTCAGATGGCTTTAGCTTTTTTGAATTCAGGTGATCCATTACCTGATTTTAATCAAACTGATGTTGTGTTGATTCCTAAGAATGATCATCCTTGTTCGGTTAAAGATTTTAGGCCGATTAGTTTGTGTAATGTGGTGTTTAAAATTATCTCCAAAACTTTAGCTAATCGGTTACGTGAGGTGTTACCGATGGTTATTGGTCCAAATCAAAGTGCTTTTATCCCAGATAGAATGATTTTTGATAGTTCAATTATTGCTTTTGAATCAATTCATTATATGGAGAATAAGAGGAATGGTGGAGAAAGACATATGGCACTTAAGCTTGATCTAAGCAAGGCTTATGATCGAGTAGAATGGATATTTCTGGAGGGTATCATGTCTCGGATGGGATTTTCGGATCGATGGATAGCGATGATTATGGAGTGTGTAAGAACTGTTACGTATTCCATACTTGTGAATGGTTCACGCACAGAGTCTTTTATGCCGGAAAGAGGGATTAGACAAGGTGGTCCGTTATCGCCGTATCTCTTCTTATTTTGTATGGAGGGATTATCATGTCTGCTACATCGAGCTGAGCTGGATGGGGTTATCAAAGGAGTAGCGGTGAGCCGATATGCCCCACGTATTACACACTTGTTTTTTGCGGATGACAGTATTTTATTTTTAAGGGCATCATTTGATGAGTGTGATGTAATTCTGGATATTTTGCGCCAATTTGAGCTAGCATTAGGCCAGCAAATCAATATAGATAAGTCGGCGGTGATGTTTAGTAAGACCACACCGGCTAGTTTGAGGGACTCGATCATGCAGCATTTGGGGATTCAGAAAGTATTAGATCGGGACCGCTATCTGGGTTTGCCAATCATGATTGGGAGGTCTAAAAGGGTGGAATTACAACTCATTAAAGATAGATTATGGAAACGTCTTAGCAGTTGGAGTGGTAAACTTTTATCCATTGCAGGAAAGTCAGTGATGATCCAGTTCGTGGCACAAGCAACTCCAACTTATTTGATGAGTTGTTTTCGTTTCCCGAAAACGTTTATCAATGAGTTGAATATGCTTATAGCTAAATTTTGGTGGGGAAGTACAGATTCTAGAAGGAAGATACATTGGAAGTCTTGGGATTCCTTGTGCGTTTCAAAGTTAGATGGGGGTTTAGGATTCCGAGACTTTGAGCCTTTCAATCTAGCACTTCTTGCTAAACAGTGTTGGCGGCTTATTCAGAATGAGAACTCCTTATGTTTTAAAGTTCTGAAGGCAAAGTACTTTTATCGAAGCTCATTTATGCAGGCTACTTTAGGAGGTAATCCGTCTTTTGTCTGGAGGAGTTTGTTAGCTGGCCGAGAGGTTATCAGACATGGTTCCCGCTGGAGGATTGAAAATGGTCATAGTGTGGATATATGGCGAGACAGATGGGTGGCAAAACCACCGACATATCAACCACAAGCTCGGTCAGGGATAGTTTTGCAATCAAATCCCGTTTCAGCATTATTTGACAATAATGGGTTTTGGGATGAGGATTTATTGCATGAGCTATTTGTGGATGAGGATGCATACCGAATACTTTGTATACCATTGCACTTATCTTCTCCGGATGTTTTGATTTGGAATCACTCTAATGATGGAAACTTTTCAGTACGGAGTGGTTACCATGTTGCATGCCATTTGCTTGGTAAGGAAGTTGCAGATATAGGAGCGAGATCGACAGGTTGGCGTTTAATCTGGGGGGCGTATATTGCACCGAAAGTGAAATTTTTTATGTGGCGTATTGTTCATGGTATTTTGCCGATAAAGGTCCAATTGCAGTCATGGGGTATACCGATAGATCAGAGTTGTCCGGTGTGTGGTGGAGTGGAATCTTCCTTCCACCATGTCTTTTTTTATTGTGTTTTTAGTCGTCAAGTTTGGAATATTATTTGCCCATGGATTCCTGTTTCTCTTTTATCGTGGATGGATAGGGAAGATTTTTGGGAGTGTTTACTGGGTAAAGCAAGTCAACTGGGATCATTGGATATTACTTGTATTGTATTATGGATGCTTTGGTTTAACAGAAACAAGGTACTGCATGAGCAGGTTTGTAAGCTCCCATCCTCTCTTTGTACAACTGCGAGCAGATTTAGGGGAAATTTTGAAACAGTTATTAAACGTGAAGTAAGCAGACCTTGTATGGAGCAACAAATATGGCGGCCGCCAGCAGCTGGATTGATGAAGATTAATGCGGATGCAGCTTTCTATCGAGCTACTGGTGAGGCAGTACTAGGTGCAGTGATTAGAGACCATACAGGATGTGTTCTGCTTTCGGGTACAACAAGGATTGACAAGGTCCCTAATGTTCTGTTCGCAGAAGTTTATGCAATTCGCTTTGGATTGATTTTGGCAAATTCTTATGGCTATACAAGTTGTGAGGTTGAGAATGATTGCTTGTTAGCGATTCTAGAAATAAATAGAAGACATCCTTCCTTATGGGAAAGGGGCTCTCTAATTAATCAGATTAGGATGTTTGTATCTTATTTTATTTCTTGTTCTTTTAAGCATGTAAATAGGACTGTTAATAGAGTAGCACATAGTTTAGCTCATATGGAGTGTGATGTAGGAGCTAACTATATTTGGTGTGGATTACCTCTGCACGTTTGTAACCCCGATCTTTGATATTAATGAAAGTTTCAAATTTTCTCTAAAAAAAAAAGTTTTCAAACAGATTAATTTTTGGTTATGTGTTGTGGTGTGGTCCTTATCGGCAAGGAATTCTCGAAGACCAAGTCTTACACTTAAAAGTTCAATTTCACATTTCACATATATATCCTTTACCTTTAAATTTTTACCCTTAACACCAACTCTCTGCCTAAAGAAAACAAGCAAAAAAAAGGGCCTATGAGCTATGGCCCAAAGAAAACAAGCACAGAAGGCCCAATAGTACTTCTATCAAGGCATTGCCAAGCCCAAAGGCTAATACAAAGACTCAGCAGCTCCCCGTAAATATACTGAAAGACAATTACTCTCTTAGTCTCTAATTAATGTCCACTTTTGGTCAACCAATCCCAATGTTTGACCAATATTTATAAAAAATATGTAAAATTTAATTTTAAAAAAATGTGTTGAAAAGTTTACAATTCAAAGTTTATAGGTATTATTTTTAAAATTTATTTTGCTTTATATATTTTTTATAAACTAGTTTTAGCTTTCACTTGCGTTGCACGTGTCCCAACGTGTTTAAATGAAATATTCATATGAAATTATGATAACCTTTTCTATTAAATTATGATTATTACACTATTTTCTGTGACCTCTTTATGAAATTTTGATAACCTTCCTATGAAATTTTAATGACGATACTATGGAATATCGAGAAGCTTTTTATTAATTTTTTTAACATTCTTATGAAATTTTGTTAACCTCCCTAAGGAATTTTGAAGACCTCATTATGAAATTTTGATAACCAACACTATGAGATGTTGATAACCTCCAAATGATATATTGATAACCACGTTATGAAAATTTAAAAACCTCCATATGAATTGTTAGTAATCACACTCTGAAATTTTGATAATCACACTATGAAATTGTAATAACCTCGTTATGAAATTTTGATAAACCTTCCTATAAAATTTTGATAAACCTCCCTATAAAATTTTGATAACCTCCTTATGAAATCTTGATAACTACAAATTTTTATAATCTCCCTATGATTTTTTGATAACCTCATTATGAAATTTTGTTAATCTCCCTATGAAATTTTGATAACCATCTTATGAAATTTTGAAAACTAAACTATGAAATTTTGATAACCTTCATATGAAATTTTGATATCCTCCCTCAAATTTTGATTACTTCATAATAAAAGTTTAATCACCTTCCTTATTTGGTAACCATATTATGAAATTTTGATAACCTCCCCAGAAATACCACTATGAAATTTTGGTAATCACATTTTGAAAATTTGATAACCTCTTTATGAAATTTTGATAACCCATCGATAAAATTTTGTTGACCCCTCTATGAAATTCTGATAATAACATTATGTAATTTTGATAACCTCGCTTTGAAATTTTGATAACAACACTATGAAATTTTCATAATCTACCTATAAATTTTGATAATTCGATCTCTATAAAATTTCGATAATCACTCTATGAGATTTGATATCTTTCTATCAAATTTTGGTACTCCTCATGAAATTGAGACTTTTATAACCTTCATATGAAATTTTGATAACCACACTAAAAAATTTTGATAACCACACTATGAAATTTTAATAACCTCCCCATGATATATTAGTAACCTCCTTATGAAATTTTATTAACCACATTATGAAATTCTTATAACCTCGCTATGACATTTTGATAATCTCTTTGATAACCTTTCTATATAATTGTGATAACCACACTATGAAATTTCAATAACCTTCCTAAGAAATTTTAATAACCTAATCCAATGAAATTTAGGTAAGCACACTATGAATTTTTGATAACCTTCCCATGAAATTTGATAAGTTCCATATGAAATTTTGTAACCACACTATGGAATTTTGATAACCTCCTCATGAAATTATAATAACCATCTTACGAAATTTTGATAACCACACAGAGGCAAGAAAATCAAAATCATAATATCGCCTACTCTTCTAACTCAACAATTTCCGAGATCTACAACTTTTATGTTTATCTCGAGACCTAATTCTGCCGTTTCGGTGGACGATTTTGCCCTTGAAATTTCTGGACAAAATTGATTTTCTCCTAAATCGACTTGGAGAATATTTTGGACGAAACTTCAGATGCTAAAGATGATTTGGGGCATCCTTATTGGCCATGTTAGATTCTAATTAATGAGGATAATCTAAATTTCTATTATTTTAATAGTAAAATAACTAATATATTATTTAATAATGGTAATTTAGAAATATATTTGAAAAAAAGGGTACAATTGGAAAACATAAAGTTTCCCCTTATTCGTACTTTTATATATAGTATAGATATATAGTATAGATTTGGAGAAACTATTGATTTTGTCTCATTTCGGCCAGTAGGCTCATAGACTCGTTTGAGTCCATGAAACCCAAATTGTCAAGTCAGATATCTTGAAGGCTAAATCTGATATTCTTAGGCCCAATTCGTTAATATGGAAGCCCAAAAAAGGAGTCTGAGTCCAATCAGTAATTATGATGCAGTAATGATTCATCCCTGATGCAGCATTGTTAAATCTTATTTGAAGGAGGACTTCACAAAAGCAGTTTTGGAAGAAAATTCATAACTTTTGATACAGAGCTCAGAAAAATGTAAATAAGGTACCGT